>JAODAL010029474.1:0-51538 GCA_025379985.1 Phyllomedusa bahiana | reverse complement strand
GAAAGGGTGAAGGGGAGAACCAATTAATTGTTGGTTTAGGAAATCCCTTGTGTAAATATGTGAAAGTGAAACTCGAAATGTGGTTGGGAATTACCAGCACCGGCAAGTTTGATTGATGTGCCATCCATCCAATGATGCACTGACACGAACGATCTTCCTCACTTTGAAGCCGTCAGAGATGATCTGATTGACACCTTAGCTAACGATTCAAGCCCCCTCTAATTATTGATTGACGTTCCCGTTAACCAATAATACATTAAAACACTCATTTAAATATCTAGGTTAATATTCTTGTAATTACCCTTGAGAAAGTCCCGGGTTAAAACGGCAAGAAACGCTTGGGTTCTCTGTTTTTTTTGGTTTTTAATGTTGTGAGGGTCAATCACCCCTACATCTTTTAAGAATTAAAGACACTTTTTAAATAAGTCAGTATCTTTGGCTTGCTTCAAAATTCCACGTGCGCCGGGCTCGGCATTTTTTATTCCTGTATCCAGATCTATCCGGCGTTCAGCTGAACCCCGGTGTACACGAGACCAGTGGTCGCCGTGTTAAGGGCTACGGTAACACAAAAGCCCCGTAAACGCATATGAGAGTTGGGCCTCTATAATAGTAGCGCAACCTCATAAGGTAAGCATATTTACCGATTTTTTTTACCTGCTTCTTAATCCTACAGTCTTCACTATTGTGCGCCCCCTCTTGTTTTTGTTTTTATCTATTACATTGATGTGACAGTTTCCAGTCTTCTAGTGGATGTTTCTTTTATGAGCTAAAATAGATATACTTTATAAGGAAATTTACACCCACAGTTTATACGTCTGTAATGGCCCAGAGTAGGGGACAGCGACAGGACGGGAGGAGTTATAGTTTTAGTCATCACACACTGATGTCACGGCAGCTTCAATTTCAATCACACCTCTCATGCCCCCTTCCAGGACCAAAACAGTCAAAAGAGTGGGGGACCTGCAGTTCAGAGCAGATGGCAGTACTCTTACCCCCAGGGTCTCACTCCATGACGGTTGTGGTCCTCTCCTGCTGCCTTGTTGTTTTGGGGTGCCGCCCATGATGTCGGTGCAGGAAGCAGACGAAGGGTTAAATGTTTTGGGAAGCAAGCATAACTTGTCCCTTTTATTGACCGTTAAACAAAAAACCTCTACAAAGGGGTAACAAGGAGGTAAATTTCCATGGATGCCAAAAATTACTTACAATGAGATATATCCAGAAAGGCACACTAAATAAAATCTAGCTTTTATTTAGAAATAATAAAAAAAAATCGCAATTACAACGTGTTTTAAGTAACCACAAGCCACAAATTATAGTAGAAGCATGTATAAGTGGTAGGGAGAGGACAATAAAGACTTAATAGGGTGAGAGAGATATATTAATCTGACCCTATTATACCCTGTGTATGGCCCTAGTATGCTCTAGCCTGATACACGGGATAAAGAAGCGTCCTGATAAGGACGGTCCCGTCCGGAACCTGCCCATAGTGCAAAAACCCGGATAAACCCTAAATATGGTGTTAGTGAAAAACAGGGTAGGGAAATTGCATCCTACTTTAATATAGTACCAACATGTTTCAGCACCTACGTAACCTCTTCAGGAGACAAATGTACGTAAGCTGAAATACAAGTAAATTATAAATAAAAAACACACCTCAAAACACTAGCCTATAATTAAAGCACAAATATATAGTGACAACATCAAAAGTAGTCTTACCTATAAGAATGGCTATGTAAGCATAGACCATGGAACAGGAGCATATGGCTCCTAACGTCCAAATACAGCAATGATGTGCCGTACAATGAATGAATGATAGCGCCACATATAAGTAGGAAGCCCGCGAGAGTGCGCGTCCAATCAGAACGCACATACCTCCAAGTTACGGAAAGAAGGCATACTGAAAGAGAGGCTTGGAACACATGTGGCTAAAGATAAACGGAAGTGATCTAAACATCCACAATGAGGCTGGAAACACGCAGGCTTCAGCCAAGCGACTCAGGTCTCCGAAACCGGAAGTGGTGTAACAGAGCTCAGGCCGGAGGATTTACAAGAATAGAAAGTATCCTCCCAACACAAAGAAAAGCCCACCCATAATGTCTGATATGTGACAGGGTGGGACGTATTATAATTAGGCTACATATATGGATGGAAGTCATTGTTAGTGACTGATACAGGTAATGTATCCATAATGGCTAAGTGAACATCACATGTCATATATATAAAGGAAACATTCTTAAAATGAAATATATATTAATATCCTAGATGTTATAATAGATACGATGCAGATTAAGTAAAATACAAGGACGAATAGGACTAAGAACAGGAGAAAGTCAGATGGAACCTAAATGGATGGTACAGCAGTCTATAGAAAACATTGAAAGTTGAGTTGTTCATTTAGACCACACGAATATAAAGTTTTTAGCGTGTCAATCCAGAAGGATACTCTGCATAGTAAAAATTTATCAAAATTTCCTTTCCTGGGATGTGGTTTAACCATATCAATCCCCATAAATCTCAATTGTTGGAACACTCCATTATGTTCAGCCCAGATGTGTCTGGCAGTAGGGGTATCTCTTTTGTGCCGGATATCACCCAGATGTTTCCCAATTCGTTGACGAAATTCGTGAGTTTTTCCTATATATTCTTTTCCACATTGACATTTTGCTCGATAGATAATGCCCGTGGAGCGACAATTGATAAAATGTCGTACAGAAAATTGTTGTCCTGTTTGGTGGTTTGAAAAGGATTTTCCTGTTTCAATAAAGTTACAACCAACACATCCACTACATTTAAAGCAACCAAAAGGTTGTCCTTCCAGCCAGGTGCGTGTGTGTAATGACTCTTGACCAGTGATTTTTTAAAAGTAATTAATGGACGTGGTCCAACCTTTTCTTTGATGTCAGGGTCAATCAGTAAAATTTCCCAGTGTCTTACCAGGATCTCCCTGATCTCCCTTGAGGCCTCATCGAAGGTACCAATTACTCTTGCCAACTCTTGATTTGTTTCCCGTTGGTTATTTTTTGGGGTCAATAATTTAGGTCTAGCTATGTCGAGTGCATGATGGTACCCTTGCAAAATCACATCCTCTGGGTACCCTTTTTCTTTGAACCGATTTTTTAGATCCCAAGATTGTCGCTTAAATTCAGCTGTACTCGAGCAATTTCTGCATAAACGCAGAAACTGTCCTAGAGGTACACCCTTTTTTAAGGGAAGGGGGTAACTGCTACGGCAATGCAATAATGAATTTGAGTATTTTTGGTTTTCGAAATAATGTTGTAGATATACACCCTTTTTGGTATCTTTCATAATTTTCACATCCAGAAATGTTAAGCAATCAGGATGTATTTCTGACATAAGTTTAAGTCCCCAAGGATTATGATTTAGATTGTCAAAATAGCGGGTCCAGAGACCCACTTGATCTGTCCAAAAAGACAGTTTCATCAAAAACATGTAGGCTCTCCCACCAGCCGAGGTACAGATTTGCATAGGAGGGGGGCGCATGGGCTCCCTATCGCTGTGCCCCTCAGCTGGTGGAAGAACCTACTGTTAAACAGGAAATAATTTCTGGTCAGAATAAATTGTAGCAATTTTAGCACAAAGTCATTGTGTGGATCAAACTGTGTTCCTCTACTTTGCAAAAAATATTTTACAGCCTGTATGCCTAACTCATGGGGAATACTGGTGTATAATGCCTCCACATCAATGCTAGCTAACCAGCTAGCAGGTAGTGTTTGAACTCCATCCAAATTCCTTAAAAGGTCAGTTGTGTCCTTAGTGAAGGAAGAAAGAGATTTCACAAAAGGGGATAATACCCGATCCTAATAAATTCCACAATTCTGAGTGAGAGAGTCTATACCTAACACAATATGTCGACCCCTGAGGGCATTAATCCCCTTATGTATTTTAGTTAGACTTTAAATTTTAAATATTTTTGGATGTTTAGGAAACAAAGTCAAATTCCTGAGCTGAAATCAGTTTATTATATTTCGCATCAGATAATATATGCAACAACTCCTTTTTGGAATTATTTGTAGGCTCACCAAATAGAATTATGGATGCAGAAATTGCTCGAGTACAGCTGAATTTAAGCGACAATCTTGGGATCTAAAAAATCGGTTCAAAGAAAAATGGTACCCGAGGATGTGATTTTGCAAGGGTACCATCATTCCACCGACATAGCTAGACCTAAACTATTGACCCCAAAAAATAACCAACGGAAACAAATCAAGAGTTGGGAAAAAGGTTTAAATTGGTTTCCTTCGATGGGCCTCAAGGGGGATCAGGGGTTCTTTGGGAAAAAACTGGGAAATTTTATGATATGACCCTGAAATCAAAGTAAAGTTTGGTTACCTCCATTAATTATTTTAAAAATCAATGGTAAGAGAATTAACAACGTCCTGGCGGAAGGACAACCTTTTGGTTGCTTTTAATGTAGTGGATGTGTTGGTTGTCACTTTATTGAAACAGGAAAATCCTTTTCAGACACCACTTTTCATACCACCAAACAGTACAACAATTTTCTGTACGACATTTTATCAATTGTCGCTCCACGGGCATTATCTATCGAGCAAAATGTCAATGTGGAAAAGAATATATAGGAAAAACAACTCACGAATTTCGTCAACGAATTGGGAAACATCTGGGTGATATCCGGCACAAAAGAGATACCCCTACTACCAGACACATCTGGGCTGAACATAATGGAGTGTTCCAACAATTGAGATTTATGGGGATTGATATGGTTAAACCACATCCCAGGAAAGGAAATTTTGATAAATTTTTACTATGCAGAGTATCCTTCTGGATTGACACGCTAAAAACTTTATATTCGTGTGGTCTAAATGAACAACTCAACTTTCAATGTTTTCTATAGACTGTTGTACCATCCATTTAGGTTCCATCTGACTTTCTCCTGTTCTTAGTCCTATTCGTCCTTGTATTTTACTTTATCTGCATCGTATCTATTATAACATCTAGGATATTAATATATATTTCATTTTAAGAATGTTTCCTTTATATATATGACATGTGATGTTCACTTAGCCATTATGGATACATTACCTGTATCAGTCACTAACAATGACTTCCATCCATATATGTAGCCTAATTATAATACGTCCCACCCTGTCACATATCTGACATTATGGGTGGGCTTTTCTTCGTGTTGGGAGGAGAATTTTTATACTTGTAAATCCTCCGGCCCATGCTCCGTCACGTCTCTTCCGGTTTCGGAGACATGAGCCGCTTGGCTGAAGCCTGTGTGTTTCAAGCCTCATTCTGGATCTTTAGATCACTTCCGTTTATCTTTATCCACATGTGTTCCAAGCCTCTCTTTCAGTATGCCTTCTTTCCGTAACGTGGAGGTATGTGCGTTTTGATTGGACGCGCGCTCTTGCTATATAAAAGCTATATTTTATTTAGTGTGCCTTTCTGGATATATCTAATTGTAACCTTTTATTTACTGGCAAAATCTTGTACAAGGCATTCCTTTCTTTCACTTACATACAGTCCTTCCTCAACTTATGTTGCAGCAGCCAGTAGAGTTCCCTTTTAAGTAACTTGTCACTTATTTAAATGCAGTCTTGGTACTGCAAGGAGTATTCCAACCCCAGGAGAACTGACATCCTGTAGCAACTTCTAGCCTTGACTACAAAGGGATAGCGGAGCCATCCCAAGAGATTTAAATCTTGATTGGCCAGGTCAGAGGCAACAATCTGGACACCATCCGTCCCTTATTCGGATGCAGTCTTGGTGCTGCAAGGAGTCTTCCAACCCCAGGAGAACTGACATCCTATAGCAACTTCCAGATAGCAATATTATCTTCATGACTTAGCAGATCTTAATCTTTTACATAGTGCAGTTACATGTCATCACCATTATCTTACTTGGTACAACACCTGTAATCAATTACTGTGCAAAATAGCATTTTAGTGCATTTACTGTAGTGCAGCATATAATTATCCCTTTAATACTTACAAGGGTTAACAGGTGCAAAGGGGGGTACAATCATGTACACTACACATCCATGGGTGACAACTGTGATATTCTGCATTTTCTTCTAGGGAGGTTTCAATGAAAGATGCCAAGGAATATGCTGAGTCCATTGGAGCAATTGTTGTTGAAACTAGTGCAAAAAACGCCATCAATGTTGAAGAACTCTTCCAAGGCATAAGTAAGTGTTTAATTCCATAATCACTTTTCTATAGAGAACATTTTTTTCACATCAGAAATTTCTCTGTTGTGCTGTTCCTTCTAGAAATGTATTACTGAATTGGTCAGCTGGGTGTTACCATTCCAGTTTACAGAGGGGTGTGTCCTGGCACATGCTGACTGTCAGCTCTGATTGGACAATTTCAGACTATGCAGGGACACAGCTCCAACTGATGAAACCCAGCTGACCGATTTAATAATACAAATGTAGAAGGAATAAAATAGAAACAGCACAGCACAGAAATTTAAGAAAAGGTGTTCCAGAATTGTTATTTTACAGGGAACAAAAGGATTTCCTAAACCAGATATAAGAGGAATGACCAAAGGCCCTCTTTAAAGCTATGATCATACAATGTGTTATGCTATATAAAGTAAAGCAGGAGCATAATACATTTGCCATATTCTATGTGGGGTATATGTACTACAGATTGAGAACCTGAAGTCAAAATTCCTATTACAAGAGACTATGTTATAACTGGGGCATCGGATGAATAATGCAGCAGTCGTTTATTTTACACAGTAGGCCTTATGTGTGCTTGTAGAATCAGAGTTCATCTTTTGTTTTCTAAACTACAATAAAAAAATAATTGTGATCTCTGACTGGTTACTGTGGACAACCTGACTCCTTTTACTTTTAGACAATATATATACATGAAGCTTGCATTGTTGGTCACACATGACAGTTTTAGTCTGTTTCTTGCAAGTGTTTATTCTAGTCAAAACCGGTAGGGTAGGTCTTAAGGTGGTAAAATCCCGTTCTGAGCCTGGCTCGTAGCTCGCTGTTGAACAGGGAGATGGTCATGCTTGCACAACTCTGTCCATTCATAACTATGGGAGTTTTGGATATAACCCACACATGCTCGGCTATATTTGGAACTATCATAGAAAAGAGCAGAGAGAACTGTGCAAGCAAGGTCATCTTGTAGCGAGCTACAAGCTGGCCTCAAAAAGGGATTTAGCCAAGTGGTATAACCCCTTTAAGTAAAAAAAAAATTAATATTCTGTGGAACTCTACTATACATCATATCCGTTTCCTATGGTGGCATACAGATTTTCCAGTTGCATTCTATGCTAGTTAAGCTCCATCAGATGCGGTATTAAAGAGACTGACAAAGCACCCTACAGCATCTGATGCTGGGCATGAGAGTGCATTCTCAGTTGGTATAGTGTTCATGGCATAATTCACAAGAAAGTGAGTAATACTTAACATTTATATGTATGTTACAGGTCGGAGAATCCCACCACTGGACCCACATCAAAATGGCTCTAATGGTGCAATGAAACTTGGAAGACAATCCTCACAGCCCACAAACAGATGCTGCTGATCTAACCTGCCGCCATATGCATACAAAAAAAATGAGCAGAGTTGTACAGTTCATTCAAGGATATAGATACAGACACAAAAAATGACCATTACATGGGAAGCAAATATATTATGTTCATGGCATGTTTAGGTCCAGTTCATGGTTTCTAGTTTTTTCCTGCATTTTATTTTAGCCAAATGTAGAACAGAATCTACAAGGATGAGAAGTATAACTGAAAACTTTCTAATTCTCTACTTAGAAACTATTTTTAATAAGAGTTTGATTGTGGTAGATTTGTTGCCGAAATTTTTGCGACTGTCCAATTAATTTGAATGGAGTTTGAAAAAAAATGTATGCACATCCAGGCAGAACCCAATTCCAAAATTTGAAATTAGTTTTCAGTCACTGAAATTTTTGCAACAAATCTGCAGTGTAGGTGTACAGTAACACAGCATACATAAAAGCGTGAACTGACCCTTACTGCATTTTTGTTTACAGATGGTTTTCTATCCTAATTCCGTTTACTTATACTAAACAAATACTGTAACCCATTGTAGATCCACTGCAGAAATCCAAGGCAATACCCTTAGAATCTATTATTACCTGTGTCAGAGTGACAGGTCACTTCTTTTTTTATTCCTTGATGTAGATTTCAAGTTAAAAATTAATAGGATGTAGACTGCAGGCAGAATACATGATGATTCCACTATGTGAAAATCCCATTGTGTGAACAGGACCTAATAACAGACAGCAAAAAAAAAAGGTTTAATAAGGTATATGTTGCCTAAAACCTTTTTTGTCATTAATCAAATAAGAATCCATAAGTTAACATTATCCATTATAACATTCCATGATCTATTTCTAGTAAAGTGGATTTATCACAGGGGTACAATATCTTTAATGAATGGAAAATGTGCTCCTATACAACTCTTATCAACAATGACATTTTACTGCTAACCGCAACCTTCTTAGTGTGTGCTCATCTGTAGCTTTAGTGAACTATTTTTAGTAATAACTTCAACCCTAATTCTGGTTTAAAGAGGTTATTAACTAGTGAAAATTCAACTGCTGGAAACGCCATAGAATCTGGGAGAGGGAACAGATTTGGTAAAAGAACAAGTTACATATGCAAGACCGCTATCCATTTATATCATTGGAAGTTACATAGATTGCAAAGTTCTTACAAAGAACATGTGTAATTTTTAGCAGTTCCAGCTTACTACACACATTAAATCAAATCATTCAAACTCATCACCAATCTAACATGTACGGTGGATTTCCAAATGGTCGATGTGCCGAGTTGGCTTGGAAGATAAACCATTTCTGGAAGTGTCTGGCCAAAACAGAGCATATGTGTGTGCCCTGCTAAACAAGCTACGTGTTTGGCAACCTTAAGTGTATGTTCTCAACACTTGGATTTAATGACAATTTAAGCACAGATTCCACACCTAAATCCTCATCAAATTGGCTAGCATTCTGCATCCAATGCATATGAATACGGTCTTTTAATCCCATTCACAAGCTCTTGAAAACGTTTTTGGCTGCACCGCAGAAAATAAATCCATAAAAATAATGAGCAACTTATTTCCATGGTTTCTGAATGGGATTTGCTCCATTAAATGACAGTGGGGCTAATTCTTGTCCAGATCTGCATGTTGGCAATGTAGCATCCGCAGTAGAAAGCCGAGTGTAGTTTACAGATCGGATTTGCCATAGTCAAACCCATGATGTGTGAATATACACTTACTCCTTTGATAACTTAATATGTTCTAATGAAACCATAACCATGAAGATTGCTAAATTTGTGTTGCTTTTCATATGGACAAAATATCACTGACTTTAGTGCTTAATTCTGAAAATCAAAAGAGCACCTAAGGAGTTTGGATCATGTACCAAATAGCAGGGTCCATTCACTACAGGTAATTTTTTGTAGTAAACAAAGCTTTATTACAGCAATACTAAAAGGCATGTGTTCTAATGCCAGGGGATTAGTTAGATATGGGCCTGTCGTGTTCGCCCTTTTGTCTTTCAAATTTCCTGCAGCTTATCTGTCTCAGTTCAGATATTGAACATTATGACTCAGCGTTGACCGTGAAATGCAAACATACTGATCTATGATTTTTTTTAGCATGTTCAATGACAGAAATGGAAAAAAACATGTTTATGGAAATAAATGTACTACAGGGAAAAAAATAACACAAAGTGATAGTGCAGTTACTATAGAAGTATAGTATAGTATACCCATGCTGACAAAAAAATAGCACACCCATAGAAATGTTATATTTCTGAAAAAAACAAACTGGCATGCAGTTATATCTTGGCTATGTAAATGGTATAGATGTAGTCTGATTAGATACTTGGGGCCTCATGTATGAAAACTAGGGGTAATACTTTCTTTGTTGCCCATAGAAACCAATTAGAGCACCCCTTTCATTTCATATAGTGCTCTGAAAAAATTAAAGGGGAGCTCTGAATGGTTGTTATGGGCAACAAAGAAAGGCTTACACATAGACAGTTTTCATACATAAGGCCCTTGATCTTGCCAAAAGAGTATAAATGTGCTTCTCCTGCTGTCCTGTAAAAATGATCTTGGAAACTTTTTTAGGTAGTGTACCTCTTGGAGAGATATTGTTGACTATTAGACATGCCTTTATGATGCAGCCAAAAACATTTTGCCCAATTGACAGGGCACATCATTGGACTAAGAGAAGCAGGATGGTTGTTTTAATGAATGACCCACCATTTGCACTGTTCTTACTAAGCTGAAAGGAGGTATTGGGTGCTGTGTTTACGTGAGGACACGCTTAAATGACAAACCAGACTGGACGACCCAAACAGAACACCAGTATAGAGGATCATTTGATCCACCAACAAGCACAAGCAGGTCCTACAGTTTCCTTGTACACCATGTAGACACAGATGGCGCCTTCAGTACACACCCCTGTCTCTGCCCAGACCTTAGCAGAAGGACATTTGGTGTTACAGCACCCATTATGTGTCCTGCATTAAAGGGGTGTTCTCACCATGCTGTTTCATAGAGCCACAGCTTTAGATTCGTACTTTCTAGTCAGGCTGTGGGTTGTTCTATAACAGTGATTTGGCATATCAGCTCTGCTATTCCTAGCAAATTCTATTACAGTTACATGACTGCTGGAGGTTTTTAAATAGCAGTGTACAAGGCTACAGAGATCTAAGGTGTAAAACTTGCATTACCTTCGGTAAACAAAGCTTCGGTGCTAGAGATAAGACTCAGCACGGGGTGACCTACCCGGGTTCGACTGCATGACTGATGGCATTTTGGAGGCATGAGAGTTACGAGAGAGCAGGGAGCGATGGGGAGAGGTGGTCGGTAACCAGAGAAACTTGTGTGCTCTATGAGGAGATAAGATTTTCTTGATCTCCTAAACAAAGCAAAATCAAAACAGCAATGCATTTGGTAATAGTCTCCTTTCTCCTTTCCCTACATGTTAAAAGCTTATCATTGTGGTGAGAAAACCCCTTTCATAGCAAGCCACCATCACCTTTGTTTGCAGATCGTAACACTTCCTTCACCTGCCCGATTGTTAGATTTATGCCAATCGAGCATTTATAGACCAGCAGGGATGTCAACTTTTGCACCCTTTGAGTGTGCAGAATCTGTAGGCCCGGTTGCAACATTTGTGGGCAAATATGCCATTGGATGTCAAATGGAACCTTTATGCCTCTATGTCCAACCATATTTCATTTTGTATCCAGGCTAGAGGCGGCCAACGGTACCAGAGCCTCCTTTGAATTGTACACTTTTTACCAATAAATCTATCCTTTCTCTGTAATATTTTAGTAACTTAGATACATCATGATTACATGTATACATGTAAAGCTTCCTTCAATTGCCACAACTTCTTGGTGCGTTATTGTTTTTGTCAGTGAGTATATTTGACCATATAAGTAAAATGCAGCTGTACAGAAGCAAGTGATTCTTTTTCATTTATAAATCTTCCTTGGCAATTAATCTTAAAGGGGTTTTGCCACAAAGTAAAATTGGGAAGTTTGTAAATTAAGTAATAAAGATTTTCACCATTCATCATTATTAAAAATTCTGGACCATTTGTGTCTTAGCTGCTCCTTTAGTGATCCATTGTTCACAACTTGTCTCCAGAGGATACGACCAGGGCTGAGAGCTTCTCAGTCCTGGTCGCACATGCTCAGATATTCTCTCCTCTCAGGCAGCTACTGAGTGTCCAAAACCCAGGTGCTGTCACTCTTCTCCTGTCATCTGTACTCCTTAGTAATTAGTCAAACAGTGCAAATAAATAAAAAGAGAAACCTCAATCAGGTCTTTACATTGATAAAGAGAAATAAAATCCATAGTTTTTGTTTCTGCAGGGATTTGAACCGAGGACCCTTGTGCCTGGAGGCAAACGTTTTACCTCTGAGCTACAATGTAGCTACTTACAGTTCTACACATATAAAGACCTTTCTTTAAGGTTGATAAGACCCCTTTAAGTTTGATAAGCCAAATAAGGTCCTGTACCTTATTGAGAAATATAAACACATTTTTTGTAAGAACATGTTTGACCTAGCCTTTAAGATTGCCATAAAGTAAGATGCTTTACGCTTTGGACTGATTTTACCGACAAATTTGTAATTAGTTGTGCTTCAAGGAAATGTATTTTTGACAAAGTCTACATAAAACATTTAAGTGACATGTAGAGCTTTATAATTCAGGAAATCCCGTTTGTGTAAATAACATGCCATGACTACTAGTCAGAAAATGTATAACATTAATTTAGTTAAAGGAGTCTTTAAAAACCCATTTTGAAATGACCTATTAGATTATAGTAAAGGTCCCACACTTACAACCCTCAATTAACCAGAGCAGGGAGCAGCTACATAGATTGCCTTTCACTCTGGAGGACCCGACACATCCATTTATTGCATGGACAGCCCATTGATTAGTTTATTTTAAATGAGTCACCTCATGAATCACAGAAGGCAATCTGTCATGAGATTTATGCCGTCCAAACCACAGGCAGAAATAACACCCTGACAGGCTTCCTTTTTACACCAATCGACATTTTACTCTAAAATGCTTAGTTTGAGAATGAGATAGGAAATGTGAGAAAAGTGAATGAGGCGGCTCCCCACCAGCTTGGCTTGACTGACAAGTCTCTTTATACACAATTAGAGAATGGCTTGTCACTCAGGCTGATCATGGTGCGGAGAAGCTCGTTCTTATCCATTCCCAGCTCGTTCTTATCTATGTTTTCTCACAAATGCCACAGCATTTCAGAGTAAAACGTAATTGGTTGTTATGAGGGAACTGTCAGGATTTCATGCTGTCTGTGGTTTGGATAGCATAACTCTCCTGATAGTTTACCTTTAATTAGGATTGATATTTCTACGTGTAATATCTCTCATAAAGGTAGGGTGCAGGGTAAACTGATAAGGTTAAAAAAGAAATGTTACATTCCAAAAATGTATTTACTTTCTATTATCAAAAGGGTTTTCTCACTATGCTGTTTTACAGAGTCACAGAAAGCTGTCAGATTCAGGCTGCGGATGGTTCTATAGCATTGATTAGCATAACTAGCTCCTCTATAACTAGCTGAGGTGTTGCAGTGACATAAGTGCAGGAGATTTAATCTGTAGTAAACAAACCTACACACCTCCCAAGGGTAAAAACAAGTACTTATCAATGGCAAACAAGCTAATCTTGTTAGCGATAAAGACTCTGCTCCTCTGAACATAGTGATATCACTCCCCGCTCTCACTCTTATCAGGAATAGAGATATAGACAGTAACCTAGCGATACTTGTGTGCACTCAGAGCATTTAAAATCTCTATGTATCTCTAATGTATTTAGTAAAAGTCTTCATTTACTTTTTCCCTACATGTTAAAAGCTAATCATTGTAGTGAAAAAAAAAACCTTTAGATTAGTCTTTAAATCTTAAAAGAATATACACTAAAGATATATTTTCTTTCTTTCAAATATCCTATAATTTCCAGGAGATTTGTAATCAAGACTATATGTAAAGTTACATTAATTTTAATTTCAGACATATTGGAGCAATAAAAATGGTTACAGACATGAAAATACCCTTTCAGTGCTTGAACTAGGAAACATCTTGAATATCTTTCCTGGTTACGTAATTGCATGTTTTTCAGTTCTAAATATTTGAATTCACTCTTAACTTTTCTTTTAAATTTTTATTTTTTCTGTTGGAAAACACTGGTTTATTTTTCCTACTAGGGCAAATGAATGTCACGGGAGATGTGGGGAATGTCCATGATTGTCTCCTACTTTAAAGGCTGTGACATGGCATGTATTACATGTATGCCTACACAGTGGGTGCTACACAATACTGCATCGGCTGTCTAGCTGCCCCATCAGTAATTTCAGAAGTCAGACCAAACAGCTGATTACTAGATTTGCTAATTTCTTAAAGGGTGATCTCCAGACTACCTCTTTAAAGTAATGTAGGAAGGTTAGAATATTTGATCAGTGCCATTTCCACTTGTATCTCAAACGTTTGAAAACTTAATTGACAATAAATTGATAACATTTAAATAAAAAACTGAAAAGGGGTTTTCTGAGAATTTCCTTTTTTAATCAATTGTTCTAACTTGCAGAATTAATCATATTTGTTTTTTACATTGTTTTCAATGGACTCTGCTGTCATGTATCCTGATAGCGACCATATGACCAGATCTCCCCTCTTCTGCTGGTGCGCCAGATCACGTTTCATGTATTTAGCAGGTGATCTAGGCCTGCTTTTTCTGCCTCCCATGTACCCTTTGTTAGCAAAGTGTGTGAACCAAACAAGTGTCGTAAGAAATGGCTTTCAGCCTGTCCATGTAGGTGCTGATATACATTGGGTGATCGACATCTCAATCTGGGAATTGTAGTTCCTAGTTTAGTTCAGGCAACTTCAAGCCTCGAAATCAGACAAAAACAAGTGGCACTTAATGGGAGAAGCAGATCAGATTATTTTTAATGGTAAATAATATAGCACATAACTTTTAGTGAAATAATGATATTAAAAAGCAATGGTATTTTTCCATCATACAGTTTATACAAAAGACAATAATTTAAGGGTCTTAGTTGGACTTAACACCTTCTCACGTTTTGTGGTCCAAATCAGCGGTCCTTTTAGAGGATAGGTATTTAGTTCCTTATTTAGTGGTCACAAATTAATAATCTTCTCCAGTCATGGAGGGTGAAAGGGGCGTGTAATCCGTGAGTCAGATTAAAAAAATATTTGCGTTGTCTTGACAAAGTGAATGTGTATGAACATGTATGAAAACTGTCTGGGTCTAAGGGCCCATTTACAAGGCAGAGGACAAATACCGCAGGGGGAAGGGGGAGGGCTTTTCTCTGCGATGACTGGAGAAAAGCCCTCCCCCTTCCCATTCACATCTTTATATTCTGTCCGAAAACTGGACGGAAGAATGAACATGCACAATGTTTTTTGGGTGGAAAACCCATGCAGTGGGGACTGCTGCATGATTTTTCCATAGAAGCCCCATGTGTTCGTTTGTGGCCGGTTTTTCAGACGGTCTGCAAAACCGCAAACCATCTGAAAAACCGGCCGCAAACCCATGCCGTGGGGACATGCCCTAAGACTTCCTCTGTTGCCCACAGCAACCAATCAGAGCACCCCTTTCATTTCATACAGTGCTCTGGAAAATTGAGAGAGGCGCTCTGATTGGTTTCTATAGGCAACAAAGTGCGTTTTAGACCTAAACGGTTTTCATACATGTGGTCCAAAGTGTATTCTACAGTTTTTTGCAGCAATGTTAATTTTCAGTTTAAATTAGTGTCTTGTTATTATTTTTTTATGTAGGAATAATAGTTATATGCCTAGTATGATGATGTCAACCCTAAGGCACATTTTTAGGATTGAAACAATTTTAAATCAAATGATGAGATGCATTCATACTTCCCCCACCTTTGAAGCTCAATTCTCCCAATATTCCTTGAGGACTCAATGTACAGAGTTTGATCTGGTTTTATTTTTACATTGGATGCTGTACAGTTATAGTTTTCCTATAGAAATAAGTAACCCTTTGGTAAGGTGTCTGTCTGTCTATGCTTACTTATTGTTTCCAATGGTGGGAAAAATTATGAAAATATTTCTGAACTTTGATGGCTTGTAGTTATGATCAGTACAACACAATCAATGTAAGATAATAACAGTTACTCAACTTTTTATGGAGATTTATTTAATACCTATACCGTCCAATGATGTTCAAAGATTTATTTAGGTTAGGAAAAGAATAAATATTATATTGTAAAGCCAGATTGAACAAGGACGCAGGAGTTTGGCCTTTCCAGTTGAATCTAGTCCTTTCATCTTGTAGCTAAACACCATTTGCCATGGATATCAAGCACACTTTCCTTTGTCCCAGTTTTATACACAACACCAATGTTATAACCGGTACTCTTGGCTGTTGCAATATTTAAATAAGGGGTGAATAAATCATGGTATTAAAATATAGGATGCTTTAAATGCTTTAAAAAAGACTGATGTATCTATATATAGACAGATATTCTAGTTCATTTCATTGGATGACTGCATACATCTAGCCCCTTTCAACAGATGTTAATGTAACTTGTTCTGCACTCTTTGACATTGTTCAAACCTACAGTATGTAATATATATTTTAATGGAGCAGATAAAGGTACGTCCTGCTTTGCCTTATTGGGAGGCAGGTTGTATCTGAAGTTTAAGGATTTAAATTTTTAACATTGTTTAGTACTATTACACTCAAATGCTTGCAATATGGCTTTTATGATATAGTAGAAATAAAATCACCTATTTGTGTCAATAGAAAGACAAATGTTGGATGTGAAATACATCAGCATGAGTTTATTGAGTGACTTCTAACGATAGCCATGGTAGAACAGAATGCTGAGGTTACTGAAGCAGCGAATACAAACTGGTCTGACCTATTTCTTTGTATTAGATGGAATATACTACTTTAACCTCATTTATTTAAACATTTTTTCAGTTTATAAAACAGTTGTAGAATGATTCCATGATTTGTGTTGTTCTGTCAAACTAAGATTGGGCTGGTTCCCAATTTTTACCTTAATGTATAACACACAGAAAATATGTTCATTATCATCATTTTATTATATATGTTATGTGCTTCTGACTTTATTCAACAATATAAAAAGCAAATAAACTTTTTTAAGGGTTGTTATTGGAGGTGTGAAATTCTAATTTAGCTTTTGGTTACTTCTCTACCTGTCCTGTCTTTATGTAGGCTCACAACACATTATAAGGGTAGGTTTACACATCAGACGGAAAAGTCAAAAATGTTTCTGATGTGGTTTCCTCAGTAGAAATCTGAGGTGACATGGCGGATTGGTTAGTTCCACAAATTTAATCTGTACTTAAACACTTTAGACCTCAGAGGAGTGAAAACAATTGATTTTCAAAGGTAAACAATCTAATCTCCGTCCGACCTTGGTAATGTCACTCCCTGCTCTCTTTCTAATGAGGAGGGGAGATATTGACAGTAACCCAGAGACACTCGTGTGCAATCAGAGCAGATAGAATCTCTTTTATCTCCTGACCAGGGCAATATCAAAAGAGCAATGAATTTAGTAAAAATCTTGATTTACCAATCCCTACATGTTGAAAGTTAATCATTAAAAAATAAAAATTGATCAGCACATCCAAAATAATTCTAAAGAAATTAGTATAGGTTCATGCTGATGTGGCAGCATAGTAGTGCAAACACAACAAAATATCAGCAGAACTTTACAAATGTTAAGAGACAGCTAGAGTGAACATAGAAACTACTTCAAAATGCAATTCTTCTACTGTGTTCAAAAAGTAACAGAAATGAATTTTGAAATAGTTCTTCTGTTCACTTTGATTGTCACTTAGCGTTTATAGAGTGCTGCTGATATTGTGCTGTGTTTGCATTGCTTTGCTGCCACGCCAGCGTGCACCTAAACTAATTTCTTTAGAATTATTTTGGATGTACTGATCAATTTTTATTTTTTAATGATTAGCTTTCAACATGTAGGAATTGGTAAATCAAGATTTTTTAAAGAAATTAGTTTAGGTGCACGCTGGTATGGGCAGCAAAGCAATAGCTGCCCATACCAGCGTGCACCTAAACTAAGTTCTTTAACCCCTTAACGACCGCCCACTGACTTTTGACGTCGGCTGGTGCGGGTTGTTCGTCTACAGCGACATCATTTGGCGTCGCTGTAGACTTCGGGGTTCGCAGCGCTTGTGTTAGGGCTGCACTACACAGCCCGATCCCAGAGCATGTCCTGCGAGCATCGGGGTGCGGAGGAAACCTCCGCAACCCCGTGCTTAACCTCTGATTGCGGCGGTGCGTTTCCGCAGCGCAATAAAGGGTTCCCCCCCTTTTGGGTGATCGGAATACCCGGTTTACCCGATAGACCCGGGGAACGGCGCACGTCACTCTGGGGACCTAGAGTGGCCCCAAGTGTCTGTGTACTAAGCAGTGACCAAGGACAACAATCTGTGTGGTGTCCTGATCACTGCCTGTGGTCAATGACACTAAAATTATGATTTATTTGCATTTATTAATATGCTAATAAATTACTAATTGTAAAAAAAAAAAAAAAATTTAAAAAAGTTATCCCTTCATGGGATTAAAAAAAAAAGTAAAAAAAAACATAAAAAGTGTAAAAAAAAGAATGAAAAATAAAATAAAAATAAATATTTCATAAAAAAATAATTGTGCATACATTACACACAAAAAAACCTACACACATTAGGTATCCACACGACCGTAATAACCTGTAGAATTAATCTAACAAGTTTATTAAGTTGTGAAAATGTGAAAAGGTGTTAAAAAATAAACAAGAATTAAAAAAAAAATAAAAAAAATTCTGCAATTATTTATAAGTGGACTTAAACTATTCCCCCATAAAGTACAACTTGTCTTGAATAAAACGAGCCCTCATCAAACTGCATCACTGAAAAAATAAAAAAGTTACAACTGTTGAAACGCAAGGAGGCAAAAACGAAAAAAACTTTCTGGTCATTAACTACTTTTCAGGCCTGGGAGTTAAGGGGTTAAAATAGTTTTTGGATGTGCTGATCACTTTTTATTTTTTGGTTTGTTTACATGGGGGAGTGGCTAGTCTCCATTTTGGCTGTGCACTCCACTCATTCATACAGACTATTTTTAATCAGAGCAAAATGTAGCTAGGACCTTATCTTCATGAAAATATGAAACAAGATGATTTAAAATGTCACAGTAGGTTCCTATCTGAACTGCGGTCACCTTGTTGCTGGTGCATGGGCTCCTGCAATTTTGATCACAAATGTGTGCTAAAAACCTCAAATTTTCATTCATTCAAAAAGTAGCAGAAATGCATTTTGAAAGCTAATCATTGTAGTGAGAAAGCCTCCTTCATTTGAGGAAACTATTTTAAATGCTGTGCAGCATTTTAAAAATTGGCACAACTAGAACCATTTTTGTCAACATCCTAACAAAATTGTCCAGACATCACTATTAGGCTATGTTCACACGGTGTAATTGTGGGAAGTATTTCGCCCCGCAATTACGCCGTGTGTACAGGGGCGGGGGGGCGGCAGCTCGCCGGCCCCATAGACATTCATTATTCTTGGCACGTATATGCCGTGAATAATTGACATGTCACTTTTCTCCCCGCTCGCCGTATTGAGAACTATCATTTACGTCTCCTCTCCCCGCTCGGACAATATGGCGAGCGGGGAGAGGAGACGTAATCGGTAGTTCTCTATGAGAACTGTGGATTACCGTAATGACTGGGATGTAGTTTAGCCCTTAATTTGCGCAGTACGGTGTGAATTACGGGCTGAAATACGTCCCAATTTAAGCCATGTGAACATAGCCTTAACGTCTGCCCTCCACCCACTAACACTGATAAATATAAATGTATTTTTAGTATAGTGTAACATAGTTGGATCAATCAATGATATTTGCTAAAGTCTTGTCAAACTATTGTAACAGAACATCCAAAAATAAGTACCGTATATACTCAAGTATAAGCCGAGTTTTTCAGCACAAAAAAATGGCTTATACTCGAGTCACTGTCAGCGCTCGGGTGCTGCGATGGCCCGGGCGCTGGAAGGGACACATCTGCTACATACGACTCCGCAGGGAGCGCATATAGCTGAATGCCGAGTGAGTCGACAGTGTCCGGGTGCTGCCTTGGCCCAGGCGCTGTCGGTGATCTCTTCACCTGTATGCGACTTCTCTGGGAGTGCATACAGGTGAAAATACCACTGCGGAGCACAGAGCGCGCGCTTCCTGCTCCGCAGTGGATCCCAGACGGCCGCAGACTTACGGCTGTCCGCAGTTTCCGGCACAGGCAGCGTGCTTGATGACCTCACGCTGCCTGTGCCAGAAGACGGAGCAGCAAGGGAGTGAGGTAAGTGCTTGTATTTTTAATTTTTTTTTTTTAAACCTGCCTGAAACTGCCTATAACCTGCCTATAAGGGATATTTATCTGCCTATAACCTGCCTATGGGGACATATATCTGCCTATAATCTGCCTATAGTGACATATACCTGCCTATTACCTGCCTATGGGGACATATACCTGCCTATAGGTACATATACAGTGCCTTGCTAAAGTATTCGGCCCCCTTGAACTTTTCAACCTTTTGCCACATTTCAGGCTTCAAACATAAAGATATAAAATTTTAATTTTTTTGTGAAGAAACAACAACAAGTGGGACACAATTGTGAAGTGGAACGAAATTTATTGGATATTTTAAACTTTTGTAAAAAAAAAAAAAAAATTTAAGGTGGGGTGTGCAATATTATTTGGCCCCTTTACTTTCAGTGCAGCAAACTCACTCCAGAAGTTCAGTGAGGATCTCTGAATGATCCAATGTTGTCCTAAATGACTGATAAATGATAAAATATAATCCACCTGTGTGTAATCAAATCTCCGTATAAATGCACCTGCTCTGTGATAGTCTCAGGGTTCTGTTTAAAGCGCAGAGAGCATCATGAAGACCAAGGAACACAACAGGCAGGTCCGTGATATTGTTGTATAGAAGTTTAAAACCGGATTTGGATACAAAAAGATTTCCCAAACTTTAAACATCCCAAGGAGCACTGTGCAAGCGTTTCATATTAAATGGAAGGAGTATCAGCCCACTGCAAATCTACCAAGACCCGGGCCGTTCCTCTAAACTTTCATCTTAAACAAGGATAAGACTGATCAGAGATGCAGCCAAGAGGCCCATGATCACTCTGGATGAACTGCAAGAGATCTACAGCTGAGGTGGGAGAGTCTGTCCATAGGACAACAATCATCGTACACTGCCAAATCTCGCCTTTATGGAAGAGTGGCAAGAAGAAGCCATTTCTCAAAGATACCCATAAACAGTCTGTTTAAAGTTTGCCACAAGCCACCTGGGAGACACCAAACATGTGGAAGAAGGTGCCCCTGCTCAGATGAAACTACAATCCAACTTTAGGGCCCACAATCCCAAAAACATATTTTTGGGTGTAAAAGCAACACAGCTCACACCCTAAAACACACCATTCCCACTGTAAAATCATGGTTTGGGCCTGCTTTTTTTCAGCAGGACAGGGAAGATGGTTAAAATTGAGGGGAAGATGGATGGACCCAAAATACAGGACCATTCTGGAAGAAAACCTGTTGGGTCTGCAAAAGACCTGAGACTGGGACGGAATTTATCTTCCAACAAGACAATGACCCCAAACAAAAAAGCAAAATCTACAATGGAAGGTTCACAAATAAACGTATCCAGGTGTTAGAATAGCCAAGTCACAGTCCAGACCTGAATCCGATCGAGAATCTGTGGAAAGAGCTGAAAACTGCTGTTCACAAACGCTCTCCATCCAAACTCACTGAGCTCAAGCTGTTTTCCAAGAATGGGCAAGAATTTCAGTCTCTCGATGTGCAAAACTGATAGGCTAAGTTCACACAGCTAATTGCAGGGCGTACAGTACGCCCCGCATTTGCGCCGGGTGTTCGGGAGATCGCGCCGATCGCGTGTACTCTTGCAATGCGAGGGGGGGGGGGGAGAGGGGGCGGAAGCCATAATTTTGCACACCCCACTTTTCAGTTTTTTATTTTTTACAAAAGTTTAAAATATCCAATAACTTTCGTTCCACTTCGCAATTGTATCCCACTTGTTGTTGATTCTTCACAAAAAAAATAAAAATTTCATATCTTTATGTTTGAAGCCTAAAGTGTGACAAAAGGTTGAAAAGTTCAAGGGGGCCAAATACTTTAGCAAGGCACTGTACCTGCCTATAACCTGCCTATATTGACATATACCTGGCTATAACCTGCCTATAGGGACAAATACGTGCCTATAACCTACCTATTACCTGCCTATGAGGACATATCCCTGCCTATAACCTGCCTATGAGGGATATATACCTGCCTATTACTGCCTATACCTGCCTATGAGGGATATTTAACTGCCTATACCTGCCTATGGGGGACATATACCTGCCTATACTTGCCTATGGGGGACATTTACCTGTCTATACCTGTCTGTGGGGGACAGATACCTGCCTATGGGGGACATTAAACTTCCTATGTAATTTTATTGGTATCCATTTTTATTTTTTAAATTTACCAGTAGCCACTGCATTTTCCACCCTTGGTTTATACTCGAGTCAATAAGTTTTCCCAGTTTTTCGTGGCAAAAGTAGGTGCCTCGGCTTATATTCGGGTCGGCTTATACTCGAGTATATACGGTAGATATTTTTTTTAATCAGGTTTTAGTGTTGTGTTCCAAGCAGTGGCAGAGTGAAATTATATTGCTACAGACACAGCAACCAAACATTTACCATATATAATCTGGGATTATGGATACTAAATTTGAATTTGTATCGGAACCAATTACCAATACAACTCAACAATATACCAATACAAATTACTGAAAAAAGTATAAAAGTTTATTGAAAAATACAATTAAAATATATGCGACACATAATTCAGAGATGGACAGAAACATCCAATGACAAAAAACATGTGCAATCCCTTGGTCACAAATGCAGGCGTGAGAAAACGCAGGCGTAACATGTGTGGGGGGCAGGAAGTCTCTCCTTTGGTCACTCTATTCACATTGTGGATTTGTCCTGGGTTAAGTATTATTATTTTTTCTTCATTGTTTATAGGATTTTGGTAATTATTGATACATTATTTATATATATTTGACCTGTTTTTGTATATTTTTGATAAATCCCAGTTGATAACATGTATTTGTGACCATGACACTACATGTTCTTTTGTCATTGGTTGTTTCTGCCATCTCTGAATTATGTGTCTTACATACAGTTGGTACGGAAAGTATTCAGACCCCTTTAAATTTTTCATTTTTTGTTTCATTGCAGCCATTCGGTACAATCAAAAAAGTTAGACATTTTTACAAATTTATTAAACAAGAAAACTGAAATACCATGTATTACATGGTGTTTAGAATTCAGACCCTGTGCTCAGTATTGAGTAGAAGCACCCTTTTGGGCTAGTACAGCCATGAGTCTTCTTGGGAATGATGCAACAAGTTTTTTACGCCTGGAGTTGGGGATCCACTGCCATTTTTCCTTGCAGATTCTCTCCAGTTCCTTCAGGTTGAATGGTGAACGTTAGGTGGACAGCCATTTTCAAGTTTCTCCGGAGATGCTCAATTGGGTTTAGGTCAGGGCTCTGACTGGGCCAGTCAAGAATGGTCACAGAGTTGTTATGAAGCCACTGCTTTGTTATATTAGCTGTGTGCTTAGGGTCATCGTCTTGTTGGAAGAAGAACCTTCGGCCCAGTCTGAGGTCCAGAGCGTCTGGAAGAGGTTTTCATCAGAGATATCTCTGTACTTGGCCGCACCGCATTCAGCTTTCCTTCAATTGCTATCATTCGTCCTGTCCCTGCAGCTGAAAAACACCTCCATAGCATGATGCTACCACCACCATGTTTCACTGTTGGGATTGTAAGGGCAGGTGATGAGCAATGCCTGGTTTTCTCCACACACACCAAAAAGTTTCATTTTTGTCTCATCAGACCAGAAAAACTTATTTCTCATAGTCTGGGAGTCCTTCATGTGTTTTTTTGTAAACTGTATGCAGGCTTTCATATGTCTTGTACTGAGGAGAGGCTTCCGTCGGCACACTCTGCCATAAAGCCTCGACTGGTGGAGGGCTGTAGTGATAGTTGACTTTGTGGAACTTTCTCCCATCTCCCTACTGCATCTCTAGAGCTAAGCCACAGTGATCTTGGGGTGGTTCTTTACCGCTCTTACCAAGGCTCTTCTCCCACAATTGCTTAGTTTCGCTGGATGGTAAGGTCGAGGAAGAGTATTGGTCGTCCCAAACTTCTTCCATTTCAGGATTATGGAGGCCACTGTGCTCTTAGGAAACTTGAGTGCTGCAGAAATTCTTTTGTAACTTTGGCTAGATCTGTGCCTCGCCACAATTCTGTCTCTGAGCTCCTTGGGCAGTTCCTTAGACCTCATGATTCTCCTGTGCTCTGACATGCACTGTGAGCTGTGAGGTCTTATATAGACAGGTGTGTGCCTTTCCTAATCAAGTCCAATCAGTTTAAAAACACAGCTGGACTCCAGTTAAGGAGTAGAACTATCTCAAGGAGGATCAGAAGGAAATGGACAGCTTGTGAGTTAAATATGAATGTCACAGCAAAAGGTCTGAATACTTATGACCATGTGATATTTCAGTTTTTCTTGTTTAATAAATTTGCAAAAATATCTACATTTGTTTTTTACCTTTCAAGATGGGGTACAGAGTGTACATTAATGAGCAAAAAAATGAACTTTTTGGATCTTACCAAATGGCTGCGATGAAACAAAGAGTGAAAAATTTAATGGGGTCTGAATAATTTCTGCACCTACTGTATTTTAATTGCATTTAAAAAAAATATATATATACTTTTTTCAGTATTTTGTATTGGTATATTGTGTGGTTGTTTTGCTACAGACACAATCTCAGCCACTGCTCAGCTGTTCTTTTAATGCTACTTCTGGCACCTGCCCTCCGGTACCTAGTAGCAAATACAGCCCTGCCTCTTGATTTTTTTTTTTAGTTGGGAAGATGGAGGCTGAGGCTTATGCTATACCCATATTTTGTTTTAAGAGACTTGGAAGAAGCCTTCACATGTGCCTTCTCAAGCACCAAAAATCAATGGGGCTCACATGCCACATTTGAATACAACACTATTAATCAAACAGCTCTCAGCCCGGAGGATTGGGTGTCATTTAGTGGGCAGTGTAAGGACGGCTAGGATGTGAATCTGCTGGACCACCACAATCGGTGGTGTAGGCCACGTCAGGGAGCGGAGTCCAAGATGCCTTCTAATTTTCACCAGAGCCCGCTGCAAGGCAGGCTGGACTTGTGCGGCAGGAGACACCCAGGTTGCTACCCCTAACGTGACTTGCTTGCAGCAGCCGGGGCGCTGCGTGGTACAAATCAGCAGGCAAACCCATAGTCAGGGACAGGCAGAAAGGTCAAGGCAGCAGGCAAATGTGATCCGTGGACGGAAGCAAGAATCTAATACACAGCAAGACAGGAACTCTACGGAACACTTTCACTAAGGCATGAGACACAATACATTTGGCAAGGAGCGCAGGAAATGGCCAGAGAATATAGGGTCAGCACCCAGCAATTAGCCCATGATCGGTGCACTGGAAATTTAAATCTGAGCCGATGTGTGCGCCCTAGGGAAAGGGACTGCGCAGAGGCGGGACGACGGGTAGGCAGAGGTAGGCGATCGCCTAGGGCGCCTACCTCTGCATATCCCTAAGGGGCGCAGTCAGAGGCCCCAAACCCCGCCGGGCTCCAGGCCGCTGCCGTGGGCCTGAAACGCCAACGGTCTCTTTGAGCGCTTCTGTGGAGCAGAGAGTGAGCGCTCCCTGCCCCGCAGACAGTGTCGGACCCGCTCAACGGAGGATCGCTGGATCCTCCGGTAAACCGCAGGGCTGACATAGCGGGGCCGCCGGGTCCTCATAGAGCTGAGGACCCGCCGCGGATCCGTGCGGCTCAGCTGGCAGCATCGCGATGAAGTGATGTCATCGCGACGCTGCCTCTCCTCGGGCGCACAGCGCGTCATTGGCTGTGCGCCGAGGAGCTCCCGGAGGAGCGCGCGGCCGGAAAAGAAGGGGGACAGAAGAGGAGCGGGAAGCAGGTAAGGTGAGTATAAATTTATTTTTGTCTGCCTGTGGCCCCCATACGCCTGCCTGTGGCCCATACGCCTGCCTGTGGGCCCCATACGCCTGCCTGTGGCCCCATTACGCCTCCCTGTGGCCCCATACGCCTGCCTGTGGGCCCCTTTACGCCGGGCCTGTGGCCCCCATTGCCTCCCTGTGGCCCCTACGCTGCCGTGGCCCCCAAAAGCCTGCCTGTGGCCCATTCGCCTGCCTGTGGCCCCATACGCCTGCCTGTGGCCCCATATGTGCCGGGGCCTGGTGGCCCCCATTACGCTTGCGTGTGGCCCATTTCGCCTGCCTGTGGCCCCCATACGCCTGCCTGTGGCCCCATACGCCGGCCTGTGGCCCATACGCCTGCCTGTGGCCCCCATACGCCTGCCAGTGGCCCCCATACGCCTGTCTGTGGCCCCCATACGCTTGCCTGTGGTCCCCATACGCCTGCCTGTGCCCCCATACACCTGCAGGTGGCCCCCATACGCCTGCCTGTGGGCCCCATACGCCTGCCTGAGCCCCCAGACGCCTGCCGGTGGCCCCAGACGCCTCCCTGGGGCCCCCATACGCCTGCCTGACCCCCTTTAACGCCTCCCCTGTGGCCCCATACGCCTGCCTGAGCCCCCATACGCCTGCCTGAGCCCCCATACGCCTGCCTGCGGCCCCCATACACCTGCCTGTGGCCCCCATATGCCTGCCTGAGCCCCTATACGCCTGCCTGTGCCCCTATACGGCTGCTTGTGCCCCTATACGCCTGCCTGAGCCCCCATATGCCTGCCTGTGGCCCCTAGCTATATACCTGCCTGAGCCCCTATAGCTATATACCTGCCTGAGCCCCTATAGCTATATACCTGCCTGTGTGCCCCTATAGCTATATAACCTGCCTGAGTGCCCCTATATACCTGCCTGAGTGCCCCTATATCTATATACCTGCCTGAGAGTGCCCCTATATCTATATACCTGCCTGAGTGCCCTATATATATATACCTGCCTGTCTAAGGGGAAAAATTATACATATACCTGCATGACTGAGAGGGCATATCTATATACCTGCTAACTGAGGCACTTATATACCTAAAATTTAAAGGAGTTATGGAAATGTGAGGATTGTAAGATATTTGTGTCCAAATCTGCAGGGACGAGTCGTGGCCGGGAGCAATCAGCGGGAAAGTGTGTACCGGATGGAGAAGAAAAGGGAAAGTGAACGACGCTGATCAGAAATGATGTCTCCTGTGAGTCACTAAATGTAACTGCAGTGCAATCACTTATATTTCTGCAGAGCGTTCTACATTACAACTAGTATCTACCACTATTTTGGTCATTTGTATGGCGGTGGTATATGTAATCAGGGCCTGTGTACAGTGATGGGTCACATGTGGGGGTCGTGTTCGGTCAGGGTCTGGCAGGATTATTTGATCCTTAAGTAGTAATAGTTTTGGGTCTTGGTTTTGTAGGAGTGTTTTTTAGTAACAATCATTCGTCTGGTAGATTTGCTCCATGTATAGGTGGATTATTCGGTGACTGTTATTTAGGGGTATTACACTGTCAAATGGAGGGGAGCGTTTTTTGAAAAAGCAAATTTGTCGGGGCTGATTGTATTGTGCAGTGACTGCTGAGGAGAGGGAATTTGGAGCTATGTGGAATGTGCAGAAAATTTTGTGACAGGACTTGGGGCAGGGGGTGAGAGGAATTAGTGTGTGGGGGGGGGCATTTTTTGGGGAGTGAGGGGGGGGGGGGCGCCACAATCGGTGGTGTAGGCCACGTCAGGGAGCGGGTCCAAGATGCTTCTAATTTTCACCAGAGCCCGCTGCAAGGCAGGTGGACTTGTGCGGCAGGAGACACCCAGGTTGCTACCCCTAACGTGACTTGCTTGCAGCAGCCGGGGCGCTGCGTGGTACAAATCAGCAGGCAAACCCATAGTCAGGGACAGGCAGAAAGGTCAAGGCAGCAGGCAAATGTGATCCGTGGACGGAAGCAAGAATCTAATACACAGCAAGACAGGAACTCTACGGAACACTTTCACTAAGGCATGAGACACAATACATTTGGCAAGGAGCGCAGGAAATGGCCAGAGACTATAGGGTCAGCACCCAGCAATTAGCCCATTATCGGTGCACTGGACATTTAAATCTAACTGAGCCGATGTGTGCTCCCTAGGGAAAGGGACTGCGCAGAGGCGGGACGACGGTAGGCAGAGGGAGGCGATCGCCTAGGGCGCCTACCTCTGCATATCCCTAAGGGGCGCAGTCAGAGGCCCCAAACCCCGCCGGGCTCCAGGCCGCTGCCGTGGGCCTGAAGCGCCAGCGGTCTCTTTGAGCGCTTCTGTGGAGCAGAGAGTGAGCGCTCCCTGCCCCGCAGACAGTGTCGGACCCGCTCAACGGAGGATCGCTGTATCCTCCGGGAAGCCGCAGGGCTGACATAGCGGGGCCGCCGGGTCCTCATAGCGCTGAGGACCAGCCGCGGCCCCGTGCGGCTCAGCTGGCAGCGTCGCGATGAAGTGATGTCATCGCGACGCTGCCTCACCTCGGGCGCACAGCGCGTCATAGGCTGTGCGCCTGAGGAGCTGCCGGAGGAGTGCGCGGCCTGAAAAGAGGACAGAAGAGGAGCGGGAAGCAGGTAAGGTGAGTATAAATGTTATTTTTGTCTGCCTGTGGCCCCCATACGCCTGCCTGTGGCCCCATACGCCTGCCTGTGGCACCATACGCCTGCCTGTGGCCCCCATACGCCTGCCTGTGGCCCCAATACACCTGCCTGTGGCACCATACGCCTGCCTGTGGCCCCCATACGCCTGCCTGTGGCCCCATACGCCTGCCTGTGGCCCCATACGCCTGCCTGTGGCCCCATACGCCTGCCTGTGGCCCCATACGCCTGCCTGTGGCCCCTATACGCCTGCCTGTGGCCCCATACGCCTGCCTGTGGCCCCCATATGCCTACCTGTGGCCCCATACGCCTGCCGGTGGCCCCTATACGCCGGCCTGTGGCTCCATACGCCTGCCTGTGGCCCCCATACGCCTGCCAGTGGCCCCATACGCCTGCCTGTGGCCCCCATACGCTTGCCTGTGGTCCCCATACGCCTGCCTGTGCCCCATACGCTGCTTGTGGCCCCATGACGCCTGCCTGTGGCCCCCTATTCCTGCCTGTGGGCCCCCCTACGCCTGCCTGTGGTCCCCCCTACGCCAGCCGGGGGGCCCCCGACACCTGCCTGTGGCCCCCAACGCCAGCCTGTGGGCCCCATACGACTGCCTGTGGCCCTTAACGCCTGCTGAGGCCCATACGCCTGCCTGAGCCCCATACGCCTGCCTGAGGCCCCATACGCCTGCCTGAGCCCCCATACGCCTGCCTGCGGCCCCCATACGCCTGCCTGTGGCCCCCATATGCCTGCCTGAGCCCCTATACTCCTGCCTGAGCCCCTATACGGCTGCTTGAGCCCCTATACGCCTGCCTGAGTCCCCATATGCCTGCCTGTGGCCCCTAGCTATATGCCTGCCTGAGCCCCTATAGCTATTATACTGCTGGCCCCATAGCTATAACTTCTGTGTCCCCTATAGCTATTAAACCTGCTGAGTGCCCCTATATACCTGCTGAGTGCCCCTATATAATATCCTGCCTGGATGCCCCTATATCAATATACCTGCCTGAGAGTGCCCTATATCATATACAGCTGAGTGCCCTATATCTATATACCTGCCTGAGAGTGACCCTTGTCTATATACCTGCTGATAGTGCCCTATATCTATATTCCTGCCTGAGAGTTGCCCTATATCTATATACCTGCCTGAGAGTGACCATTATCTATATACCCGCCTGAGTGCCATATTTATATACCTACCTGTCTAAGGGGACAATATACATTTTACCTGCCTGACTGAGAGGGCATATCTATATACCTGTCTAACTGAAGCACTTATATACCTATAATTAAGGAGTTACTGGAAATGTGAGGATTGTAAGATATTTGTGTCCAAATCTGCAGGGACGAGTCGTGGCCGGGAGCAATCATCGGGAAAGTTTGTACCGGAATGAGAAGAAAGGGGAGAGTGAGCGACGATGATCAGAAATGATGTCTCCTGTGAGTCACTAAATGTAACTGCAGTGCAATCACTTATATTTCTGCAGAGCGTCTACATACAACTAGTATCTACCACTATATGGTCACTGTATGGCGGTGGTATATGTAATCAGGGCCTGTGTACAGTGATAGTCACATGTGGGGGTCGTGTTCGGTCAGGGTCTGACAGGATTATTTGATCCTTAAGTAGTAATAGTTTTGGGTCTTGGTTTTGTAGGAGTGTTTTTTTTTAGTAACAATCATTCGTCTGGTAGATTTGCTCCATGTATAGGTGGATTATTCGGTGACTGCTATTTAGGGGTATTACACTGTCAAATGGAGTGGAGCGATTTTGAAAAAGCTAATTTGTCAGGGCTGATTGTCATTGTGCAGTGACTGCTGAGGAGATGGACTGGAGCTATGTGGAATGTGCAGAAAATTTGTGACAGGACTTGGCGCAGGGGTGAGAGGAATTAGTGTGTGGGGGGGGGCATTTTTTGAGGAGTGAGAGGGGGGGGGGCACCATTAGCTGTACTTGCCTAGGGCACCAAAATGCCTTGTCCCGGCCCTGGGACTGCGTGCGCTGGATGGCAGAGACATGAAAAGAAGCAGGTCCGCGGGGAGTATGAAGTGTACAAGTGAGCTGGAACATGAGTGCATGCGCGGCCCGATGGGGAACGAGACGCCACTCATACTCTGCAGGGACACAGCCAAGGGTACACGAGTGCACCCGCGCCTCGATGTGTGGGTTGTGACAGTAACCTCCCCCCAATTTGAGCCTCCCCCTCTTTTTTGCCTTAATAAACTTCAAAACAAAGTCCCAGTCAAGAATATTGGTCTTCCGTTCCCAGGACCTCTCTTCTGGCCCGAACACCTTCCAATCAATAAGATAGTACCACTTCCCCCTAATAGTCTTCTTGGCCAGAATCTCCTTTACTTCAATGACATCTGCGGAGTTGGTTTCAGGAGACGAAGAAATGTCCTTTTAGGAGAAGCAGATGAGGCCACTTGCTTGAGGAGCGAGACATGGAAGGAGAATGGGACGTGCATCGATGAAGGCAGGAGGAGCTTGTAGGTCACTGGGCAGATGTGTTGTAAGACCCTGAATAGACCCAGGAACCATGGACTCAGCTTGAATCTGGGGATCTTCAGGCATATGTATTTAGTGGACAGCCACACCCTATTCCCATGAGTGAAGATTGGAGGAGGTCTTCTTCTTTGGTCTGCTTGAAACTTCATGCAACAGGACTATGGCTTTGCAAAGACAGTTAAAGAGCTCAGAGATCAGTGGCAATGGATACTGGTTCTTGATGGTTATCTTATAGAAACCCTGATAGTCGATGCAGTGGCGAAGACTAGGTAAAACCCAGCACCGACTGGAGAGGATGACTTGTGGATGAACCCTTTCTGAAGATTTTCTTTTGTATAGGCAGCCATGGTCTGTGTCTTAGGTACAAAGGATAGACCCTCCCCGGCAGGAGGTCTATTGGATAGTCATAGGCTCAATGTGGAGGGAGGGTCTCTGCCTGTTTCTCACAGAAGACATCCACGTAATCCTGGTTAGGAGAGAGCAAAGCCAGCAGGGGAGTGGAAGACGTCAGTTGAGAAGTGGTTTGCACTGAACAGAGCACCACAAGTCAGCAAGATTGTCAGTCTTGTCATCAACATGTGACTTCGCCCATTTGCCAATTGAGCACTGGAGCATGGCGCTGTAGCCAGGGAAGTCCCAGAAGAACAACAAAGGAGTAAAGAGGTAACACATAGAACATGATTTTCTCCTTATGCAACACCCTCACTTGCAGACTCACAGGTTCAGTACAGAACTGAATGGAGTCAGTCACACTGTTAATGGAGAAGATGACTAAAGTTTTGTCAAGATGAACCACTGGGAGACAATACTTAGAAACCAGATATGTGTTAACATAATTCCTAGCTGCTACAGAATCCACGAAGGCAGAGGCTTGGAACATAATTCCAGACGAGGTGCAGAGTTGGACCAGCACAGTCAAGTATGGAGAGGAAGTGTTCACACCTATGGATGCCTTTCCCACAAAGCCTAGGTGTGGGAGCTCAGGGCTAGTGCAGTAGAGGCAAAAATTCTGCTGTCGTCGACGGGACCATTCTTGCTGTGACGGGTGGGCTTTGTGCATTTGCATCAGTTCTTCAGAATATGTCTAAAATCAGTGTCAGACTGGGGTGCCTGGGGCCCACCAGTGACGCTGTTTCTTGGGGCCCAACAGTGAAGTTATTTATTGGGGCTTACTGGTGGAGTTGATTCTTGGAGCCCACCAGTGGAGTTCATTATTAGAGTCTATTCAACAGCTAAGGTACATGACTGTACACTACTCTCACCCTCTGCTTTTTTCTTTCTGCCTCTTTTTCTCTGCCTTTCTCCTTGAAAAGCAGACCCAGTCCTGTTATTCTCAGAGGCCCAACATGCCCAGAACCTACCAAAGGTTTTCCTTGCTTTCCTGTGGGCCAGTCTGAGCCTGCCAGAAATGTCTGAAAAGTGGAGGGCTATACTTGGATTCCAACTTATCAAAGGAATCCAAGAATAACCCCCAACAATCATTATGCAACTGTTATAAATTACACTTGAGAGAGCAACATGCATGAGCAGCCACCTTAAGCACAGAACACGGGATCAGTGGATTATCATTCTCCCTATAAAAGTGGATCTTAGAGATGTGACTGCCGACCATTATATATATATTATGGCATGGTCAGTTTTACTGTGGCAAATGCACCAGAATCGTTGTGCAATGTACGCAAAAATATTGGTGTACGTGCGTTACGCCACATTTATCATGCGTTTTAGACAGTTTTCGACACTTCCTCATTGTGTACCACAAAAGAGGCATGGCTGAATGTGGGACACTGACCTCCACAAAAATGTACCAACACTTTGGCACACTTGATGGCACAAACTAGGCCACCTAATAAATGGTGTCAAGTTAAACTGTTTACGCTGTCTAAGTATTAGACAGTATTAATAAATCTGCCCCAATGTGTTATGACTCATGCAATGCCAAAGGGGACAGTGCATGACATAGGTTTTGTAAAGGATTTTGTCACCATGCAGTTTCACAGAGTCACAGTCAGATTCAGACTCACACTTCCTGGTCAGGCAATGATGATTGACATATCAGCTCTGCTACTCTTAGGTGAGCCTGTTACAGTGAAATGACTGCAAGAGATTTAAGGAGTGAAAACACTTTTTTCAGGAGGCCATAGCATTCACCAGTAGAATAGTTCCTGGCCAGCATTTCCCTACAGAAATACCCAACACTGAAAAAGAGGACCCAGAAAATTGTTTGTGGAATGTAATTTACAAAATGGTGTTACCTCTCAGGAGTACATTTATTATCATTGAACATTACAGTAAACACCGCCACAGAAGGCCTCAAATGTTGCATGGTGCAACAGCAGATGAAAAGCGAAGGGGCATTTGGCCATATCCAGGAGAACCAGTGCAGCCAAAAAACATTGGTCACTGGGGTGACATCTAAAGAAGAGGGGTATGGCCGTGTCCGGGAGAACCAGTACAGCCAAAAAACATTGGTCACTGAGGTGACATCTCTGTTGCAAAATAATAAATTTCCCTCCAAACCATCTGATGTACATTCAATTTTGGATTACACCTGTGGGGTGAAAATCCATAAAACACCTCTAAATTACTCCCCTTCTGGGGGTGCTTGTGCTGTACTGGTACTTTGGGAACTTGCAAATACAACATGGTGCGATACAACCATTATAACAACATCTGCACTCTAAAAACCAAATAGTTCACTCTCTTCTGAGCCTCGTTGTATGCCCAAACAGCAATTTACGAGTACATGTGGGTTATTTCCATACTTGGCAGAAATTGCCTAACAAATTTTGGGGTGCTTTTTCTCCAGCGTTCCTTGCGAAAATAAAAACTTTTGACCCAAAACTACATATTGTTGGAAAAAAATATTTTTTAATTTTCACTGCCCAATGTTGAAAACTTTTGTGTTTAACCTGTGGGCTCAAAATACACACAATACCTCTAGGTGAATTTTCTGAGAGGTGTAGTTTCCAGATTGTGGTTGCTTCTAGGGGGTTTGTACTGTACTGGTACTTTGGGGGCCTTGCAAATTCAACATGGTGCCAAATAACCATTTCAGCAAAATCTGCACCACAAAAGGCAAAATGTGCTCCCCTACCCTCTAAGCCTCGCTGTGTGCAAATACCAAGCAGATGTGGGGTATTTTAAATATTAGGAGAAATTGCCTATCAAGTTTTGTGGTGTTTTTTTCTGCCATTCCTTGCAAAAAATAATACTTTTGATCCAGAATTGCCTACTGTTATAAAAAAAACATAATTTTCACTGTGCAATGCTAAAAAAATTGGGTTACTCCCCAAAAGGCCAAAATGCTCACTACACCCCTCAATGGAATCCCTAGGGATTGTACTTTTTAAAATAGGGTCTTTTTTTTTTTTATATCCTGAGTCCTGACACCTCAAGAACTCTACAAACCTGAAATTGTACTTGAAGAAAACATTAATAAAAAGGAAACACCAAAATCCTGTAGCTGCTCCTTAATACCCAAGGCTCACATTTAAGTCACTTTGCACGCAAGAGCCATATAAGACATTTCTAAAAGCTGCAGTGTACATCTGGATAAAAATACTAAACTTTGTTTTTTTTTGTTTATACCTGATGTGTTACAGAAAATAGTGGATAAAAACTTACAATCTGTTAAAAAAATTTAAATTATTACATTTCTTCTCCTTTTTGCCTAAATACATGTGAAACACCAAAAGGGTTAACAACTTACTAAACATTGTGTTTAACACTTTGAGGGGTGCAGTTTTTAAAACTGGATGATTTAAGGGGTTTACTTCAGAATTTAACATGGTCCTAAAAAAATGGAATTTGAAAAAAATCTTGAAAATTAGAAAAATTGTTCATGTTGATTATTAACTATTGTTGTGGTATCTATCTATCTCAAAATCAGAGACATTCCAAGTTTAAAAATTGATAATTTTTCCACATGTTCTGTAGATTTCCGATTTTTTTTTTTTTACAAATATACACAAAAGTTATCAACAAAAATTTACCACTAAAATTAAGTACAATGTGTCCTGTAAAACAATCTTGGACTTGAATTATTAAGCATTTCAAATTTGCTACCACATAAAGAACATAAGTCAGATTTGAAAAATGGGGCTTTGTCTTTTGGTCCAAAACTGTCTGCATTCTGGTTAAATATCATAAGACGAATCTGAGGAAAGGTGGTTCTTTATTTACCTTTTAATCTGCCTGCATGGACAAAGAGGGTCTGTCTACACAAGTTGAAGTTATCGACACCATTACTTGCAACTTTGTCTGTTTCGCTCCACTCCATGTTGCTTCTTTCTGTTAAAGGCGTTTCACCACAAGGTAAAATGCTCTGCACAGGTTATTCTCAGCTCCGGGGGGTAGCTGTAGAGGGTGCAGAGGTAGCAGTTACTACCGGGCCCTGGAACCTTAGGGGGCCCAAAGGTCCCTCTAGTGCATGAGGAGATACCAATATTATAAATGGCACATAGCAGGTTGGGGCCCTTTTATGGATTTTGCACTGGGGCCCCGAAGCTTTAAGTTATGCCTGTGTCTCAGCTACCTGCAAGCCGACCATGCATAAGAATGAGGAGGATGGCGCTTGTGGCCATCCTCTCCATTAACTTTTATGGGAGATTGTAACGGACAGCGGTAGTGGATCCGCTGGACCACCACAAACGATGGTATAAGACACGGCAGGTAGCGGAGTCTAAGTAGGTCCCGGTTTTCACCAAAGCCCGCCGCAAAGCGGGATGGGCTTGCTGCGGCGGGAGTCTACCAGGTCGCTTCCACTGACGTGACTTGCTTGCGGTGGCAGCCAAGGGTGAGCGTGGTACAGAATCATCAGGCGTAGGCGTAGTCGTGGACAGGCGGAAAGGTCAGGGCAGGCGGCAAAGGTTCATGGTCAATAAACGTAGCAAGAGGGTCAGGGCAGGCGGCAAAGGTTCATGGTCAATAAACGTAGCAAAAGGGTCAGAACCCTGAAGACACCAGAACGCACTTCCAATGCTTTCTCTATAGGCAATGGGCAAAATAGATCCGGCAAGGAAGTGCCGGGGCGGAACCAATATATAATTAACCAATTACTGGCGCGCTGGCCCTTTAAATTTCAAAGAAGAACCGCGCGCACGCAGCCGGCAGAGAGCCGCGCGGGGACAGGAGCGTGGCTAGGTAAGTGCAGGCACTCGGGGGAGCGAGTGCGGCCGCGGCCCGACTGCGGACCGCGGCGCCACTCGTCCCCGGAGCAGGAGGACACAGACCAGACACGGGTGTTCCCGCAGCCCCACCCACTGCTGCGGGACCACCCGTGACAGAGCTCTTATATATAGCCAAGTGAGTGTGCTAGGCTATATGCGGGAGCTCCCATAGAAGTGAATGGAGAGGATGGCCGCAAGCGCCATCCTCCTCATTCTTATGCATGGTCGGCTTGCAGCTAGCTGAGAGTGACATGTGCAGGGGATTTTACCTTGTGGTAAAACCCCTTTAATATTTCTTTGGCAGTTGCGGTGTACGTGTTAAAATTGATATACAGATATGAGGGGTTGTTTGTTCATTTTTTTTTTCATAGCAGGGTAATCATATATTTTTAACTATTTTAATTACAATGAAGAAGTGTTTCCATCTCATACATGTACTCTTATCTCATGTATGGGCCCTTGAAAGTCTCCAATTAGAACAGAGAAATGGTTGCCCTTGTTCAATAATCTCCATTATTTTCTATGGGAGTTATTTGTATCTCTCATAGAACAGAACGGAGAGTAGCGTGCAAGTGCAACTGGATCTCCACTCTGAATGGAGATTTTCAAGGCCCGTTCTCAAAATAATGCAGGTCATAAAGGTGAGCCCGCACTTAAACATTGATGGCATATTCTATCAATATGCCATCAATTTGTGAGATAGGAACAACACTTTACGTTTACATTGATTTAGTTCCTGCAACCGGGACTATTTGGGATAATGTATCGTTGACTAAATTTATGTATATCCAGAAAGAAGATATATTGAATAACTAAAGCCCAGCAAATACATGATTTCATGTAAGCCTATACTAATGTTACATACTTTGTAAAATACCTAGCGGGAATTGTGCAGTGCAGCAATACTTAGCGTTATGTACAGCAAGAATATGTTACAATCTGATGGTTTCTCATTGCATTAGTATCACTTACACAAATCAATTATTAATTCTAACCTTTTAGTACCCACAATACATGGTACATTCTGAACCTTCTTTGCTTAAGTCTTGTGTGCTTGGGGTCTTGATTTTTAGGCGGAATTCTTTTTTTTTTTCAACTACACTTTCAGAGGGTATTATATAATGTATACAGATATCTTTTTTTTGGTGAATTACACACTCGTATTATGCAACCAATATGCATAATAAACAATACAATACTATTAAAAGTCCCATTGGATTCAACAGAAATACATGCCACTCTGTAGATGGTGCATAGTTTGAAGCATCATTTGTTTAAATATGTGCTGTGCAAAGAATTAAGAACAGAAATTACACTTTTTGGACCATCAAATGTAAATAAAAAAACAATGTGCATTGTAAAATACACAAGAATTGTGTTTCTTGTGCGTAAATGCAACAAAAAATGTATTACAAACATCAGGAAAAAAACATGTGAAATAGACATTTAGGGCGACATGTATGAATGGGGCTGACATCTTTTCATCCTGAAAACTGGCACAGCCCCGTTCGCTATATTTTTAATCAGGCGTACTCCAATATTAGGCACATTACAAAGTGCCCGCTTCACTTTGTAATGCGCCTGAGATCAGGGGGCGTGCTGGAGGCGTGTCGTACGACACTACACATGTATGACTTTTTATTGGCAAATCCAGGAATATTACTGCTGGAACAGGTAGGTGCTTTAAAAGTGGTTTACCTGAGCCAGAAGTGTTGCTTAGTAGTTAGAAAGCGCTAAATCTATGACCCGCAGTGGAACAGGTTCACAGGTTCAGGCGCATTCTACGCTACAAATGCGTGCAAAATAAGGCATAACTTTTTAATACTTTCACCTATCCATGCAATTTAGAGATGGTTTTCTCAAGACACATTGTACTTTAAAGGGGTTGTCTCGCTACAATGATTGGGTTTTAATTAAAAGATCTTTAAAAAACAAGCAGCTTTGCAATATATGTTCATTACAAATGTCCTACTGATTTTGAGTTATCATTGTTAGTAGGAGTGCATCAGCTCCTCAAATCCCTATAGCAGCAGACCTGTTGATCTTTATCTCACTGGCTGTCAGTGCTGGATGACTCATCTGTTTCTGAAAACAGGTAGGAGCAGAGAGCCCCTCCCACACAGTATGTGATGCTTCCGTAGGGGAGGGGCTCTCCTGCCTGGATTAACCCTGTGTGTGCCTGCTCCCTCCTGCTTTCTACACAGATTGAGGAGAGGCTGATCAGCAGTAAAGTGTGTTACTATAATCATGATGTGTCTGTGGAGCTCTGACTATAATAATAGAACAGATCAGGGGAGCATGTGAACGGTTCATATCACTCCCTGCTCTGCTGTACTAGTGACACATGATTATAGTAACTCACTTCACAGCTGCCCTGTGTCTGTTCTGATAGGGTTTGTTTGTTGCTGGAGATGTGGAGATTTGTATGCTAAGCAGGGGGTATAGGAACACTTACATCTCCCCCCCCCCCTGCTCTGCTATTAGCATACACAGCTTCACAGACCTCCCCACACTCATAGATCAACCCTCTTCTGTCTCCGTGGAGCTGACAGTGCAGCTGATCTAGGCAGGCACACACAGGGTTAACTCTGGCAGCAAACCCCCTCACCCCCCCCTCCCCTGCTTTATAGAAGTTATGTAGGAGAGCTTTTTGTGTGCTGAGGGGAGGGGGGAAGAGGGAGGAGAAGAGGCAGACAAGAAGCACGCCCCTGAATTTAAAAATCCTTTGCTCCAGACACATTGAAGCAGACTGAAAGCCTGTAATGAGACAACTCCTTTAAGTTAGTAATACATTTTGGTCCATGCAATCCTTGTTTATTAGTGAAAAATATCAAAATGTTGTGAAAATTTGGAAAAACTTGCTATTTTTAAAGTTCAAAATTCCTGCTTGTAAGACAGATATTTAAAGCACACAAAATAGTTTATAACTAGCATCTTTCATATGTCTACTATATGATGACATCATTTTTTAAATGTCTTTTTATTTTTTTACATTAGGAGGCTTAAAAATTTCGTAGCAATTTTTCACATTATTAGGATAATTTGCAAAACACATTTTTCTGTGGACCAGTCCAGTTCTGATGTAGCTTTGTGGGGTATGTACACTCCATAAATGACTCCATTTAAGAAACTGCTCCATCCTGCGCTGTAACTGGCGGCTGTTAGCTGCAATTAGCAGCTGACACTCGCTGGCTATTTAGCGAGATCACGGTACCAGAACAGTTGAAACCTTACTGGAGCATAAAAATGGAAAAAAAAGACCAGCAATTCTGTCATTGTTTTTTGGGTTCAATTTTTACAGTGTTCGCTGCATTGTATAAATTACATGAAAACTTTACTATGCGGGTCGGTACAATTATAATGATATCAATTTTATATAGTTTTTTATGTTTACTACACAATATAAATGCTTTTGTAAAAATTCTGTCTTTATGTCGTCATAGTCTGACAGCCATAACTTTTTTCTGTATATGGAATTAAGGGCTTGTTTTTTGTGGGTTGAGTTGACGTTTTGGGGTTCATATGACACTTTGATCACTTTTTATCAAATATTTTAGGAGGTGGAATGAATAAAATACAACAATGCAAGAAGTGTTTTTTTACAGCGCTCACTCGCGCTATAGATGACTTTTACTTTACTCAGCAGGTTAATACGATTACAGTGATTCTAAATTTTTAGAATTTATGTTTTACTGCTTTACACAATAGAACTACTTTTATTAAAAAAGAAAACATGTTTTCACCTTATAGAGCAGTGTAGGGGCTTATTATTTGTGGGTTGAGCTTCCATTTTTATTGGTACCATTTAGAGGCACATATGATTTTTAATCTGTTTTCTGGGAGTCAGGATGAAGAAAATACAGCAATCCCGGTAGTGTTTTTAATTTATTTTTACTGGTCTCACTGTGCAGTATACATTTTATTTTTACTCTGTTGGGAAATACAATTACAGTGGTAACAAATTATTATAGTCTTTGTTATGTTGTAAAATTTAAAAAAAAAAAAATATTGTGTAAAACAAGGTGTCACAAACTGCAAGTTCCCTTGTTTCCCCTCTGTTAGCAATTTCCCATTTGATCCCGGTGGTTGAAACCTGGCCTTTTGATGTGTCTGCTGTTACCATCCAGCAGAACAACAGTTGACAGCTGCCTCTCAGCAGTCTCTTAACTGTAGCTTATCACCTGCCTGGCTGAACGATAAAATCCAGCTACTACCACTAGTCTGGTCTTGGGTATTGTTATTGTGCGATGATGTTCTTCCCTAATCTCAAGCCCTCTGTGTTTCAGAGATTCCGTGTTCCTGAGATACTAGCCTAGTGTTGTCACCCGCCTGGTTTCTTATTTTGGCCCGTCTGGTTTTGTCTCTGTCTTTGCCCTTGGATTTGATGTTTGTGTTTCCCGTTCTGAGTCTGCTGTAACCTATAGTCCAAAAGTCTCCTGCTGACTGGTATCCTGTCGAGGTCTCCTGGTGTCTGCATCTTGTCTTTAGTCTGCTGGTACCTGTAGTCTACAAGTCTCCTGCTGTCTGGTATCCAGGCATGGTTTCCTGGTGTCTGTATCCTGTCCTGAGTCTGCTGTTACCTGTAGTCCACAAGTCTCCTGCTGACTGCTATCCAGTCCTGGTGTCTGCATTCCGTCCAGAGTCTGCTGATACCTGTAGTCCACAAGTCTCCTGCTATCTGGTATCCAGTCCAGGTCACCTGGTGTCTACATCACATCCTGAGTCTGCTGGTACCCGTAGTCCACAAGTCTCCTACTGTCTGGTAACTAGTCCTGGTCTCCTGGTGTCTGCATCTGATCCTGAATCTGTTGGTAGTTGGTACCTGTAGTCCACAGGTCTCCTGCTGTCTGGTATCCTGTCCTGGTGTCTGAATTCTGACTTAAGTCTGCTGGCACTTGTAGTCCACAAGTCTCATGCTTTTTTCTGCTGTCTGGTATCCAGTCCAGGTCACCTAGAATCTGCATTACATCCTGAGTCTGCTGGTACCTGTAATCCAAAAGTCTCATGTTGTCTGGTATCCTGTCCTGATCTCCTGGCATCTGCATCCCATCCTCAATCTGCTGGTACCTGGAGTCTCACACACCTGTCCACTAGGGGGACAATTAGATGATAAAAAACTGCACATTGAATTGATATCTGTTCACACGAGTATGCAGAAAAAGCCACACTATAACAGGTATCAATTCAATGTGCAGTTTTTATCATCTAATTGTCTCCCTAGTGGAAGGGTGTGTGAGCTACTGCTCAGCAGTTACCTGCACCTGTTTATCTTTCCCAAGTAGCATAGGGGCTTGTGCTGCCTCCTACTGGTTTCACTTTTTATTCCTGCCATTGAGCTGTATGGCCTCTGTTGTGTTTTTGAGTAAATAATACTTACATGTCATATTTTTTATTTGATTTTTAGGTAAATTATTAGTGTAGGGACTCGCAAGAAATGAGGAGCCTTGCCGGGGCTTGTGAACTTGCATATAGTGGCCACTGTATCAAATAATACCTCATATTTGATATTTTTCCAGTATGCAATTTTTTTCGCCCAAAAGTACCAGGGAGCAGAGGGTGTCTGTATTTTGTGTTGGGCACCTAAAAAGTGCTGGCCAGCCCGCCCAATTGAATAGTAAAGGTATCATAGGCTGTAAGTCAGCATGGTGCGCCACATGTATATGCATTAATGGCACTCTTTTGTATCACCTTATCTATATGCAATTATAATACCAGCAACCACCCCCCTCATATATAGAAGGTGTGTGAGTGGTTGTCTTATTGGTATTTTTGCATTTGTGCAATCTCTCCATGTTGTAGTATTGTGTGAACAGGTATCAATTCAATGTGCAGTTTTTTATCATCTAATTGTCCCCCTAGTGCTCAGTAATTACCTGCACCTTTTTAGCTTTCCAAAGTAACATAGGGGCTTGTGTTGCCTCCTACTGGGTTCAGTTTTTAGTCCAACCATTGAGCTGTAAGTATGGCTTTTGTTGTATTTTTGAGTAAATAATGTCCCATTTTTTCTGTGCTTTTTCTCACTCTATACAACCATATCAGCATGACGACGTATCCATATGTCTCATAATGGTAAGGGGTTAAAGAGTTAAACTTATGTATCTCCATGGCAAAAAAAACACTATTTTTGTGTAGTTTGATTCTGTAGTCATATGGAATGGCCACCCACTGCCGGTTCAGAAGTTGGCACACTGCCATTTTAACTGGGTTGGAGTGAGATTACATAACTACCTTACTTCTACAGTAATGGTAAAGACCTGTGTATAAGCAGCATGGTTCACTGTCAATACAAGTGTAGAATTACTGCTTAGTATATGTCAGGAAAAGGCCCGCCCGCCAGCCCACTCATGGGTCGACGGCCTGACTTGGGGTTAGGGGCGTTGCGCGCGCCCCTAGGGGTGCACAAGGTCAGCCAGATACGTTCCACTGTTAACCCCGGGTCCACACAGGCACAGGGAGACAAACAAGCTTGCCACAGTTCTCTGTTTGGTTATTAAGCCCGGTCCGTTACCGACTTATAACGGGCCCAGGAAAACCAACCCTGGGGTAGCTATATACTATAGACCGGAGTACTAGGCGTGTGAGGCCGATGATCAAGGACAGCAAAACTCAGATTATGTTTATAGATTTAATTAGCCTTGGAGGGACACTAGACAAATTATATACAAAAGGTTTAATAATATACAGGTAGTGAGTCAGAGGTTGCACATACAAGTAGGGGTTTTAGAGACATAAAGGCAGTTAAAACGGGTCAAGTTCCCTTTGGTTTGCGGCCCACCATGGGGGGCGTATGTGGCCTGACTTCTGCGTGTGGATATTCCTGGAAATGCTCTTAGGTACCCCCCTCAATGGCTCAACGGTAGAGCCCACACAGGCTCCTGCTTATATTTGTGAGGGGACAGCCCACGTGGCAGCCCCCTACACGCCCCTGGGATGGTCGATGAACTCCTCCCACTCAGGTCATGCAATTTCTGATAGAAACACAAAAATGGACCATAACATGGCGGGGCATTGGCACAGAACCGAGCCGGTGGCACCATCAGAACCGGCTGGATCTACCCTACGCACGGGTACCAGGCACCCTATCTTTGGATCCTTGGGTCCGTTCTGGATTATCTTGGCCCCCATGCGCCCCAGAAACCCGGGAGTGGTGGTTGTGTGTGCGGGGAGTTCCATGTTTTGAGATATGAACTCGTCATGGACCAGTTATGAGCGGATCGCCTATAAATCCATATGAAATATCCGGAGACGACCGGCTAGGTTGGATTAATTGAATCTTTGAAGCTTGGGAGTTTTAGGCAGGAATATGTCTTGGGCTAATTAATGGAAATGAGGGTTCTTTTGAGGTGTCCACATGTCCTGCTGTGCGAACATCCTATGGAGAGCATTTACAATGGGTCTTGGCAGTGTTGATTAACATGTAAATTGAACTTTCCTGGGGGGCTGGGGGCATCTGTGAGATCTGACTAGATATGAAATTGGGGATGAAGTCATTTTTTTGAGTGAATTCTTCCTCACAGTATAGCATCATATTTCACATACAGAGACTGTTAAAGAGGAGACCGACTATATGTACACCTGAACCTTTCCTGGAAAGTTATCAGATGTCCATAAACACAAAGGTGAAAATCTACACATTGTCACGGTAAACCTGAGTGACTGCATAGAGTACTGTGGGTCCTCGTAGTCTACGCCACGGAGCTGAGTCTAAGGGGCCACTTGTCTTCACCAGCGCCCGCCGCAAAGCGGGAAGGACTTTGCTGCAGGGACCCGCAGGTCGCTACCCCTGACGTAGATACGAGCGGTGACAGCTGAAGGACGGAAGCCAGAACGTGGAGCAGGAATGGAGTGGCAGGCAGGTGTGGCACGAACAGCAGGAAGCAAACGTAGGCAGGAAGGCTGACTGAGGCTAGGAACAGCAGACAGGGCCGAGACAGGAGCACTAGAAACACACAGCAGAATGTAACTAGAAATGGACACCAACAACTGGGTGCGGAGAGCAGGAAACAGAATCCCTAAAACGTCCCCACAAAAAGCGGATTGGAGAAACACAATTACCTGTTGCGTGCTGGCCCTTTAAATCCAGGCAACTGATGAGCACGGGCCCCTAGTGACCAGTAGGGAATACGCGTCTCACAGGAGGAAGACACAGAGGAGCGCACCTACCAAAGAGGAAGCAGGACAGGACCAGGTGAGTACAGGACAGGCAGGAGCCAGGAGCGAACAGCAGCCCTGAGCGCAGCGTGGGGACCACCAATATCCGGGTGACGGACTTGCGCGTGGTCTGGACCATGGAATGAGCCGTTACAGTAGCCCCCTTAGGGCCCCTCCCATCCCGGGACCGAAGCCTGTGAAAACGTTGGAAGGGCATAGGAGCGTTGACATTTTCTTGATGCTCCCAGGATGTTTCTTCAGGACCAAAGCCCTTCAAATCAAAGAGATAATAAATTTTTACCTCTGAAGCACTTCATATCCAGGATCTCCTTTAATCATAGGTATCTTTGGTACTGAGAGATGTGGCAGGGGAAACCCTCTTGTGTGAGTACCGATTAAGAGTCAGAGGCTTCAGGAGAGATGCGTGAATTGAATTGGGGATACGAAGGGAGGGGGGTAAGCGGAGTTTGTAGGATACCAGTTTGATCCGTTGAAGGAGGGAGAAAGAACCAAGGTAGCATCCTCACGGCACAGGACAAATACTGGTCGGTTTATCTGACCGGTATTTGCACTGTTTTCGGGCCGTGCACACTACCGCAAGGGGAGGGCTTTTCTCCGCTAATCGCAGAGAAAAAGCCGTCCCTTGCAGCAGTGTGCATCGGCCCGAAAACAGTGCATAGACATGTTCATATTCCGCCGAAAACCGGTCGGAAGAATGAACATGTTCTATGTTTTTCAGACCTCCGGCGGTCTGAAAAACCGCCAGGTGGAAAACCTGTGCAGTAGGGACCGCTGCTCGGATTTTCCATATACGTCCATTTTAAAGTTTGTCAGACGGTTTACAGACGGTTTTCAAAACCGAAAACCGTCTGTAAATCCGTCTGAAAACCTGTGCCATGGGGACAAAGCCTAACATGGTTTTCACTGATCTCCACTCTCCAGTCAAGCCTCAACTCACAGGACACATCCAATAGGCCAATACCTGTGTTGGACAAGTCACTGGGGTCAGTGACTGGCTAAAAGGGCATTTATGTCGGGCTAATAGGAACGTATATTAGGGATAGTGCACGGTTTCTTTTGTGGCAGTATTGCGAAAAGTAAGGTGTTAAATGCAAATCTTGCTGCAGGTTTTGCTTATGATTCAGTGCAGACCACATACCTGTACAATGAAGAGGAGGATCCTGTAGCGGAAATCCATAGCATTTCCACACAAGAATGAGCATTTTGTGAATTTAAATCTACAACAAACTTTGGTCAACTGTGCATGCTTGACTACCACTTAATTAATAATTCTTACTATTGCTGTAGAGTGAGAAGGAATGGGGAAGGTGGTGGGCTCAGTGATAATCCTGGCACTCAGACATTCTGTGCATAAATACAATCCCGCTTCCCAAAAAGTTGGGATGCCATGTAAAATGTAAAGAAAAAAAGAATGGAATGATTTAGGAATCTCTTGTAGCCGTATTTTATTTAACCCCTTACTACAGGAGCCAGTTTTGGCCTTCCTGACAGAGCCACATTTTTAAAATCTTTATGTAAGAATAACTTTTTAATGCTTTTACCTATCCATGTGATTCCGAGATTATCTCTTGATATATTGTGAATTAAGTTAGTAAGTTAGAAAGTTAAATTTTGGTCCAAACAATACTCGTTTATTAATGAAAAATTTCAAAATATCATGAAATTTTGGAAAAAATTTGCCATTTTCAAGCTTCAAAATTTTCTCCATCTAAGACAGACAGTAATACCACACAAAAAAGTTTTAAAAAGTTTATAAGTAGCATCTACCGTATGTCTGTATGTTGGCATAATTTTTTTACATTTATTTAACAGTTTTTGGAAGTCAGGAGGCTAACAAATATGATAGCAACTTTTCAAAAAAATTACAAACACAGATTTTTTTAGGGTCCACTTCAGTTCACATGTAGAATTGAGGGGCCTGTATTTTAAACACCCCCATAAATAACCCCATTTAAGAAACTACACTCTTCAAGGAATTTAAAACAGCACTTAGAAAGTAATTTTTTTTGTCAATTTTCAATTTTAATCTATTATTTCATGGAATTTAGTATATGTTAACAGGAAAACCCAACTCAATATGTTTCCCTGTATCTGCTGTTTTTAGAAATATATCATATGTGGCCCTAGTATGTTATTTGCCTCAACCACAGGCCTCAGAACTGAAGGATCACCTACTGGATTTTGGAGCTATCATTTTATCATGACATTTTATAGGCACCATATCGGGTTTGCTAAAGCTGCTAAAAACTAAAAAAAAAAACTAAAAAGACCCCATTATAGAAACTACACCCCTCTAGGAATTAAACAAGAGGTGTAGTTAGTATATTGACCCCACAGCTATTTCACAGAAAATTTTAGAATTAGACCATAAAAATGAAAAATTACATTTTTCCCAATAAATTCAGTTTTTAGCCCCATATTTTTCATGGTCACAAGGAATGTAGGAGAAAAAACACCCTAGAACCTCTTGCCCATTTTCTTCCAAGTGTGACAATACCCCATATGAGGTCATAAAGAAAATTTGGGAAATGTAGTGCGTCTCAGAAGGGAAGGAGCGCTATTTGGCTTTGGGAATGCAGAATAGGTGGGAATGGTTGGAGGCCCTCATTTTTCATTAGTAGAGCCCCCCCCCCCCCCAAGTTCCAGAACAGAGGAAATCCCTCAATAGTGACCCCATTTTGGAAACTACACCCACATCATCAGGAGTATAGTGAGCATTTTGACCCCGCCAGCTTTGTACAGAAATGTCTGGAATCAGGTTGTGAAAATGAAAACTTAAAATTTTTCCAGAAAATTGCACTATTATTCTCAAATTTTTCATTTCAAAAAAGGAGGAGAAAAAGCACCCCAAAACCTGTTGCCCAATTTCTTCTGAGTAAGACAATACCCCATATGTGGATATAAAGTATGTATGGGGCCCGTGGTGAGTCTCAGAATGGAAGGAGTGCTATTTGGCTTTGGGAGTGCAAAATAAGCTGGATTGGTTGGAGGCCCTCATGTTGCATTAGTAGAGCCCCCCAAGTTCCAGAAAAGAGAAAAACAAAAAACAAAAGTGACCCCATTTTGGAAACTACACCCCTCAGTGAATTCATCTCGGGGTATAGTGTGCATTTTTGGGCCAACAAAGGGGTTTTTTTTTTTATATAGATAATTTCATTTTTAAGGTTTTAAAAGGTAAAATCACAATTAACCTGTATTTATCCCATATCTTTTCACAATAACAGCGGCACGCCTTACACAAAATTGATAAATTAGATTCCTAATTTTTCTGCCATGTCTCCCTGTTCTAGGGACACCCCACATGTCACCCTAGGATTTGGCTGGCCCCCGCTACATGCCATAGAGGAGACAAAGCGGTCTTTTGCTTGGCACACCTATTTTGCTGAAATACACAGCATGTCCTGAAAATTGCACATACTGTGATGTGAACTAAGATTACGAAACACCCAAAAGTGACCCCATTTTAGAAAGTACGCCCCTCAAGGAACATTTGAAGGGGTGTAATTAAAATTTTGAACTGACAGGTATTTCATAAAATTAATTCCCAGACAATATTGTATATTACAAAGGCGAAAAATGCAAACTGACATTTTTCCGGACACGCCATGTTAACGCACAATAAAATCTATGAAAGGTTTGGTGCTCCAGTACACGGTGCAAATAAAAAAAGTATAAAAGAATGCTACAACTAGTAATCCACAGATGTGTGGTACTGTTTTAAGCATTCTTTTATGCAGAGGCCGGGCTTATCAGGGCAGGTTTCACACTGCTAAGTTGTGTCTTTTCTGATCCCCCTTTTGTAGCACACTCTGCACTTTTTTTGTGTCCTACCCGTTTTACCAGTGTAGGGGATTTCATTGGGGAAATGCTGCCTGGGTACAATATGGGGGACGTCAGAACCAGAAGTGCTGGGGCCCTCACTCTGCTTTCCAAAAACAAGCGCCTTTATTACCTTCTCTTGGAAGGTAAGAATAAAAGCGTTTTACATCGCCATTTGCACAATGTACAGAGCCAACTTTTTGTACCACACTTTGGTCTTCCGTGTGGCACTGTACGGCTTCAGCACCTGGTCCGACAGGTCTACCCCTCCCATATACCGATTGTAATCCGTAATAAAGTAGGGTTTGTGGGTGACTGTACTGGCACCTCCTACAGGGGCAGTGGTAGTGCTGGTGCCATGACAGGTGGACAATACTCGGACGTTCCTCTTGTCTTTGTATTTGACCAGCAGCAGGTCATCACTGGATTGGGACCTGCTTTCTCCCCTGCTTTAGGGAGTCCCCTATGATTCTTGCGCACTGTGCCGCAGGCTGCTGTACATCTGCAGCTGAGGCACTTAAAATGTGGAATGCTGGTGTAAAAAGTTATCCACATACAGGTGGTAACCTTTATCCAGCAGTGGGTGCACCAAATCCCACAAAAAAATCACAGAACAAATGGGACATTATTTACTCAAAAACACTGCAAAGGCCATACTTACAGCTCAATGGCTGGACTAAAGGCTGAACCCAGTAAGAGACAACACTGGCCCCTATGGTACTTGGGAAAGATAAACCGGTGCAGCTAATTGCTGAGCCATAACTCACACACCCCTCCACTAGGGGGCCAATTAGATGATAAAAAGCTGCACATTAAATTGAGACCTATTCACACCAGTATGCAGGAAAGCCACAGCATAATACATGGGGAGATTGCACAAATGCAAAAATACTGATAAGACAACCACTCCTACACCTTCTATGTATGAGGGGGACTCGTGAGAAAGAATAGGTATCAATTTAATGTGCAGTCTTTAATCATCTAATCACCTGTTTATCTTTCCAAAGTACCATAAGGGGCCAGTATTGCCTCCTACTGGGTTCAGTCTTTAGTCCAGCCATTGAGCTGTGTGGTCTTTGCAGTGTTTTTGCACCAAATCCCACACTATTTTTCCACTTAATTTTAGGGAAAGGGGGCATTCAGGGGTAAAATTTGGCTGTCCTTCCCTTCTTAAATACTAAAGCGGTGGGTGTACCCAGAGGTACTCTTGCATAGCTATATTTTTATCCCGTAACACGCTCTTTTACTGGGCAGGTATTGTGAAACTTAAGCCTGCCCTTGAAATGTAAGAGGGACTCGTCCACACAAATTTCTCAGGGGTATAGACCGCTGAAAATTTGGCACTGAAATGGGTGATAACAGGCCAAACTTTATACAAGTGGTTATAAGTGGGGCCATCACGGGGCGGGCATAGTGCATTATCGACATAATACAAAAATCTTTGTATTTGTTCAAACCGCGTACGCCATGGCATGGCGGTAAAAAGGAGTACTGTACAAAATATCAGTAGTCCAATACTGCCGGGCCTCGGGCTTCTTCACTATGCCCAAATGCAGAATAAGGCACCAAACTTCATCCTCTCTGCAGCGTCCACGGGGGTCCACCTACAGAATGATGACATGGGGTTTAGGGCTAAAAACTGCTGGGCATAGAGATTAGTCTGTGCCACCATGATATCTACCAGATCCTCATAGTAATATGGGGTCACTACTTTGGAGTAGGGGGTCACCTCTTCTGACACAAGGGTCTATGGGAGGGACCCTCATCAGCGGAGGAGGATTTGGATGATTAGGACAAGGCAAACGCAATAAACTTCTCGTTCGAATCACTGGTGGATTCGCTGTCTGAGGCCAGGAAAGCGTATGCCTCCTCCTCTGAGTAGAATCTCTGGGAAGATTAGGACATTTTTATTTTGGGGCATGTAGAATTACAGGGCATGTTAGATGTATGTGCTTCAACATGTGTATGAGTAAAAAATATTCTGACAGTGGGTGTGTGTGTAGTGTTTAGACACGTGTGGGGAAATAATTTTTTTTTGTTGGGCAAAAAAAAAATCTAAAAAAAAGTACTGTAAGAAAAAAAATTACCTAAATAAACTCAGGAAACGAATGTTAGCAAAAAAATATATACTACGCATCAGTTGCTGCAAAATTAGCCTAATGCTATAAAATTTGATTAAAAAAAATCAGTAGTACAAAAAAGTACTAGTTATTTTACAAAAAAAAAATTACTGAATGAGCGTCAGCGAAAAATACGACTTCTGAACGTCCGTCACTAAAAAATACTACCCTAACACTAACGGTAAAAAAAGCCTGAAAAACTAACTAGCTAAATTTTTTTAATATACTTCTAACTAAAAAAAACGATTTTTTTTTAACTATATGGACGTCACTACCTCTACGCTACTACCTAACCTAAACATCTGTTTGCCTATCACTAAAAGTAAATTTTGTACTGCAAAAAAAACCAAAAAACGCCAGCAACAGAGCGCAGGTGCTGGTCAGTAATATGCGTCACTGACCAACGCTCAGAGGCAGCAGGATGGTAATCCTGTGCCAACAACTGAGTGTGAACGCTGATCAGTGATAAACGTCACTAATCAGCGGACACAGAAAAAAACAGAAAAAGAATTAAGAGATGCTGACTAGTGATGCATCACTAGTCCGTGTGGTTGCACAACTATTGGTGCAACCTTGGGTAAAAACACTTTTAAATTTTTTTTTAAAAAAAACAAAAAAAAACCCTGCTAAAAAAAAAAAAAGCTGATAAAATCACTCTTCAGCAGACAGGGGAAGGATGCTCAGCTAGGCTACCTGTGTCTCTGATGAAGTCAGAGAGAACAGATAGCCTATCAATCACTAGAAGCCAACGGATCTCAGCGAGCCGGAGGCAGCACAGAGGAGAGGAGCTCCGCTGAAGATCAGAAGAACTGGGGATGGGGGCACAGAACCACCAATGTAAGGCACAAATAACGATCGGGCGGTAACAGGCACCGCTCTGATCACTATTCTGAACCCGAATGGCGGCGCAAAGCGGTGCTCATTACTTTAAAGCATACTTGCCAACTTTTGAAAGTAAAAAAGCAGGAGACTTGAAGGTGCGGAGCGCCATGCGCGCAGCGGCAAATATTTGCATAACCACGCTCCTCTTGATGGGAGCCACGCCCCCTTTGAAAAAGCCACACCTACTCCACCTAACTGTGTTACGACTCTGGATGAAAGCTGGGTTTTGGGGTCACCCAGCTTTTGGACTGTCGGTTTGCCCCTTCAGCATCAGGAGAGTTGGGAGATACCGCCAAAACTGTGCCCACTGTACACCTAAACCATTAAATTACAATCAATATTTCCCCCATACGTGTTTATTACAGTGGCATATACAGTGTACACAGGCTCTGCAGACACTTAATGTACTACAGTGCAGTAACATGTAAGGACTTTACCGAGACGTTTTCCTGTGACTGAAATTGTTTCTTTCCCTTTTCTTCCCATCCTGTCCAGATATTTGCCACAACTCGTCCCCGCAAAAATTTTACCACCAAGAAATTAAATTTTTTTTTTTAGCATTCCC
>JAODAL010029473.1:0-51543 GCA_025379985.1 Phyllomedusa bahiana | reverse complement strand
GGAATTAAGCAGGTCCCGGTTTATTCACCGAGCCCCCCGCAAAGCGGGAGGGATTGCTGCGGGGGGAGTTCCCAGGTCGTTTCCATTGGCGGGACTTGCCTGCGGTGGCAGCCAAGGGGAGACGTAGTACAGATTCGTCAGGCAAGCTCGTAGTCGTGGACAGGCAGAAGGTCAGGACAGGCAGCTCTGGATCGTAAACGTGGACAGGCAGAAGGTCAGGACAGGCGGCTCTGGATCGTAAACGTGGACAGGCAGAAGGTCAGGGCAGCGGCAAGATTCGTGGTCGATAAACGTAGGCAAGGGGTACGGTACACGGATAGACAAGACAAGGCTTAGGAACGCTTTCTCCAGAGGTAAAACACACTAAGGATCCGGCAAGGGCCGGCAGGAAGGGGCCAGACCTAAATAGGAGCAGTGCCCGGCAATACCCAATTACCGGCGCACTGCCCTTTAATTTCAAAACAGCCGGGCCGCGCGCGCCCTAGGGGCGGAGCCACGCACCGGGAGACTGGGACTGACTGAGCAGGAGCGCGGCCGGGTAAGTAGACGCCGGTGGGGACTGGGACAAGAGCGGACCCCGAACCCGACGTGCGGGACGGGGCTCTGCTGGGAGCCGCAGCACAAAAGCGCCTGCGACCCGGGACGGAGGTCGCAGGGGCGTCCGTGACATATATATAGGGTAGAATACCTGTAAGAGAGATTTAAACCTCACTCACCCTGAGTTTAGACCTACCTAACTACAGGGACATCGCCCTGAAAAGGGCGGCTCCACCTATTACTAAACCCTAGAAAAAACCTACACTACAAAAACAAAACAGAAAAAAGAAAATACAATTTACATAATTTGTCCAGAAAAAAAGCCTGACGCGTTTCCCCCTATTAAGATGGCCAGGGTTCATCAGGGGACAACAAGGACAAATTGCCAGTACAGCATATAGGAGAAGACCAGTGTGATAAATTATATAATGGTCCTCAAAAAAATAATAATGATCTGGTACCCATGGTGATTAGGTTACCTAATCATCATGGGTACCAGATCATTATTATTTTTACCTAATCATCATGGGTACCAGATCATTATTATTTTTTTGAGGACCATTATATCATGGTCCCCGTAGTTAGGTAGGTCTAAACTCAGGGTGAGTGAGGTTTAAATCTCTCTTACAGGTATTCTACCCTATATATATCTTTGAACTGAGCGGCCTTCCCTGGAGGGGTCAACTAATCGTGAGTTCTTGCCTCTAAACCGTTTGCTGTCTTGTATCACTGTATTGGTGGGGATTGTTTAATCATGTTATTTTAGAATTTGTTTAATAAATGTTATGTTTTAATTGGGTTTTGATTGCTGTGATATATGTTTTGGGCACCCAATGTTTATTATAATTTGCTGCAGTGATTTGTTGTTTTCAATATATCCCCTAATGAATTTCCTACATACAGGAGAAGAAAATGTGTTGGATTTTGATAAAGCATAATTCTTTATATATTCCGGGTATACTAAGGCTTATTAGCCTAGGTTCCAGTGGGGCCGTCCATATTGGGACGATGACCCCACATTGTTGCATCAGGCAGATAAATATATAGGATATAACAGGTAGAATGTCTTTTCCATTCCTGATAAAAATAGCTATATCCCAGTGTATTACCTATATGCGGATTTAGTTCTCATCCTTTGTGTGTTGGTGTTGTGATCTACAGTTCTTTAATACTGTTACACATTTTAATATCCCTTAATAAAGGTTAAGTTTTATGGTCTTGACCAGTGAATACATATGGGCCCAAAAATAGACAGGATTATGCTGGTCTGAAGAGTTCTGGTTACAGTGTCAGACTGTCAGTTCTGATTGCAGTGTCAGACAATGTATGCACACATGCTATTGACGAGGAGAATGGTAACACCCATATGTCAATTTCTGCATAAATTTCCAGCCGGGATAACCCAATGCAGTGTTTTAAGAAAGGATGCTCCAAAATTATAATTTAGTAGGGAACACAAGTATTTACCTACACAGTCATGTTGCTCAGCTCTGTGCAATTCCTTAAAGGGCACAATTACATTTATTACCTTTCTACAAGATATGTGATAAATGTCTGATTGTTGCGGGTCGCACCAATCACTAAAACGAGGTCTCTAACTTCCTATTCTTTCTCGCCAAGCTCACGCAGCGAGAAAAGCTTTAAACTGAGAAGCGGGGGCAGTGGGAGTGACAGAAATAGCTGAGCTCTGTACTCCATCAATCTCAGACTTTAATAGAGCAGCAGTGCACATGTTCGACCTTTGCTCCGTTCAAAACCTTTTTGCTGCGTGAGCGCTGTGAGGAAGGATAACGGTTCAAGGACCAAGTTTCAGCACTTGATGGGGACCCCCAGCGATCAGACAAAAAAGGCATTCGTGGCAAAACCCCTTTAATATTTTATGGTAAGTAACTTCAAGGCTGAGCTTCATTGTTAATATGGTAACAAAGCTTTAAATCGTGTTAGTCTGTGAATCACCTGCCATGTGCCAACAGTACACATTTTCTTTCTGTGTAGTCTATTGCCTTACAAATTTTTTTTCAAATTCGTGATAGTGACAATTTAAATAAAAAAAAAAAACACAATCAAAAATTCTCAAAAATGTGTTTAACTTAAAAACATGAGTCAAACAATAGGTCATTATCTGAAGCCTTTACTATGCATTCTCCAATTATGATCCATTCCTGTTTTTTGCTTCGAAAACTTTATCTAAGAAGCTGAACGTGTGAACCAGCTTTTAAAGAAAACCTGTCACATAGTTTTTGCCCCCCTTGCTGAGGACAGCACAAGCTAGTGACAGACCTGCTGTTTCCAGCCCTGTGTCCCTTATTCTGTAAGATGCTGGAGTTTTCAAGTATTTATGCTCAAATCTGCAGTTTTCAGCTAGAAGAGTCATTCGAAGAGTCCTTCAGTCAGTTTTTTCAAACCCCGCCCACCTGAGGCTAGCTCAGCCCACCTCAACTGACAAACCTATTACTTTGAAATAGGTAGAAACATGTGAAAAAGGCTATTTCACACGGCTGCAAAATTTACCCCCCGAAATTTTACGCCGTGTGGCGGGGGCGGGGCGGGAGGGGGGGCCGCCCCTGGCCGGCCCTTTAGACTTTCATTACCAGCAGCGGTATACGCCGCTGGTAATTCACATGTCATCTCCCCGCCGCCGAGTGGAGAGGAAAGACGTAATCATAGTTCTCTATGGAGAACTGTGGATTACCTAATGACTGGGCCGTTTTCAGCCCGTAATTGGCGCACTCCAGCGAATTTTACGGCCCGAAATACGGCCCTTTTTAAAAGCCGTGTGAACAGGGCCTTTAACTGTCAGTGGGCGGGGCTAGCCTTTGGTGGGTGGAGCTAAACCTGCTAGGAATAGATTTAAGGAGTAAATGCTCTAAAACTCCAGCATCTTACAGAATAAGGGGCACAGCGCTGGGAACAGCAGGTCTGACACTAGCTTGTGCTGTCCTCAGCAAGGGGGGCATAACCCATACATGCCAACTCTCCCGCTTTTGGCGGGGGGGGTCCCGCTAATTGGGGTCCCCGCCCTCCCGGGCAGAGTTGGCATTCCTCCCGCCGCCAGCAGGCAGCAGGGGTTCTTTAAATGACTGTGGCAACAGAGTAGCGCTGGTGCGCTACTCTGGCGCCGCCGGACCACTCCTACAGGCGAGTGAAGCGGCCGCTGCGGCCACTCACCCGTCCGGAGACTCTCGCTGTGCAGGGAGAAGGGGGAAAGGGACGTTCCCTCCTCCCTTCCCCCCCTGTATGTATAGCCCCGGTGTGCGTGTACATACAGAAACAGCGGGAGGGGGTGTGAGCGCGGCTGCCCTCACTCCCCCTGCGACGCTGAGGAGATCGGCCGGGAGGTGTCCGGAGCTGCAGGAAGCCTGGTGAGGTAAGTTGCTTTTATTATTTATTTTATTAGCTATGGGGATTACCTGGCTAACGAGGCGGCAACTACCTGGCTACTAAAGGGGGCAACTACGGCTTTAAAGGGGGCAACTACCTGGCTACTAAAGGGGGCAACTACCCGGCTACTAAAGGGGCAACTACCTGGCTACTAAAGGGGGCAACTTTCCTGGTACTAAAGGGGCAACTACCTGGGTTCTAAAGGGGGAAACTACCTGGCTTCTAAAGGGGGAAAAATACTGGCTACTAAAGGGCGCAACCACCTGGCTACTAAAGGGGGCAACACTGGCTCCAATGGGGGGAACTACCTGGTCTAAGGGGGGCAAAATACCTGGCTAAAACAAATGGCTGGGGCAACTACCTGGCTAAAAAAGGGGCAACTACCTGGCTACAAGGAAGGGGACTACCTGGCCCACAAGGGGGCATCTACTTTGGGTACAAGGGGGCACTACTTGGCTACAAGGGGCATCTACTTTGGTACAAGGGGGGATTACCTGGCTACAAGGGGGGATCTACCCGCCTGTATGGGGGACTACCCGGTTATGGGGGGCTACTACCCGGCTATAAGGGCATTACCTGGCTTTCTTCCATAGCCATTATGCAGTTAGGCAGAGTGGGTGTGGCTTTTTGAAGGGGCGTGGCACACCAAAAAGATGGGCGTATCCATGCAAATTTTTCGCCGCGGCGCGCTACGCGCACTGCCATCTTCGATCCCCTGCTTTTCCATTTTCAAAAGTTGGCAACTATGGCATAACCTATGTGACAGGTTCTCTTTAAAGGATACCAGGCCCCTCCTGCCTCGTTGTTTTCCCTTCCTCGGTGAAGAAGGGCAGTGGTTCTGTTCTATCATGCTGGAGGACTTCCTGGATTATTTTGGGAGGTGTACTGATCGTTGTATGACCCTTTGCAGTCTCTCACGCTGTGATGCTGTGTGCAGTCTGCTACTTTGTGCTTTAGCTTGGGGTTTGCATTAATGCACCTTTACCTTTTCTTTATTTCTAGATGGTCCGGTTGGTTCTCGGGGGATTCTATGTGTTGGATGGAGGGCCAAAAACCTTTTTTTTAGATAAGTGGCGGGGGAAAAAAAAAAGGGCCCTTACCGTCTTAGGGGAAAACCCCTTTGTTCCCCTAACAACCAATCAGAGCTTAGTTTAAATTTTTTTTGCTGCTCTAGAAAAATGAAAGCCTTTTGTTTCAGTGGACAGTTTTGGGTAAATGAGGGGCCCCTATTTTGTTTGTTTTTGGGTTTCTTCTCAAAAAGGAAAAAACCTTTTACAGAGTTTTGGGTCTGTGTATGTAGGGTTTTTTTTGATAAGGAGAGAGCTGGCTCTGGTATTGGGTTATATGTTAGGAGAGAACTGGCTTGTGATATATAGGGTTATATGATTTGAGGAGGGGGCGAGCTTGTGATATATAGGGGTATATGATAGAGGAGTGAGCTTGTGATATATAGGGTTTATGATAGAGGATAGAAGCTGAGTCTGGATAATAGGGTTATATGATAGAGGAGAGAAGCTCTTGCTCTGTGATTATATACGGGTTATAATGATAGAGGAGAGGAGCTGAGCTCTGTGGATATATAGGGTTATGTGATAGATGGAGAGGAGCTGAGCCTTGTGATATTTAGGGTTATATGATAGAGGAGAGAAGCTCTGCTCTGTGATATATAGGGTTATGTGTAGAGGAGAAGAAGCTGAGCTCTTGTGATTATAGTATTATGAAGAGGCTGAGCTCTGTGATATGTAGGGTTATATGATACAGGAGAGAAGATCGAGCCTCTTTGATAATAGGGTTATATGATAGATGAGGAGTGAGTCTGTGATGTATAGGGTTATATGATAGAGGGAGAGGAGCTGTGCTTGTGTTATATAGGGTTATATGTAGAGGAGAGAAGTGAGCTCTGTGAATATAAGAGTTATATGATAGAGGCTGAGGCTCTGTGATATATAGGGTTATATGATAGAGGAGAGAGCTGAGATCTGGTTATATAGGGTTATATGATAGAGGGAGAGGAGCTGAGCTCTGTGATATTAGGGTAATTGATAGTGGAGAAGATGCTGAACTCTGTGATATATAGGGTTATATGATAGGGAGGGAAGCTGAGCTCTGTGATATATAGGGTTATATGATAGAGGAGAGAAGCTGACTCTTTGTATATATAGGGTTATATGATAGAGGGAGGGAAGCTGAGCTCTGTGATATGTAGGGTTATATGATAGAGGAGAGAAGCGGAGCTAAGTGATATATAGGGTTTTTTTGATAGAAGAGAGAAGCTGAGCTCTGTGATATATATGGGTTATATGTTAGAGGAGAGAAGCTGAGCTCTGTGAGAAATAGGGTTTTATGATAGAGGAAGCTGAGCATTGTGATATATAGGGTTATCTGATAGAGGGATAAGCTGAGCTCTGTGATTATATAGGGTTATAGATAGAGAAGAAGGCTGAGCTTGTGATCTATTAGGGTTATAGGATAGAGGAGAGAAGCTGAGCTATTTGATCTATAGGGTTATATGATAGAGAAGAGAAGCTGATGCTTGTGAAGATATAGGGTTATATGAAAGAGGAGCCTGAGGCTCTGTGATAAGATAGGGTTTATAATGATAGAGGAGAGAGCTGAGCTCTGTGATATATAGGGTTATATGATAGAGAAGAGAAGCTGAGCTCTGTGATATATAGGTTTATCATGATAGAGAAGAGAAGTGAAGCTCTGTGATATATAGGCGTTTTACGGATAGAGAAGAGAAGCTGGCTTTTGTGGATTTATAGGGTTATATGATAGAGGAGAGAAAGTGGCTCTGTCACTTTTGAAAGTCACTTTTGGAAAAAAACTGATTAGTGCGTAGAATAAGGCAATTTCGTTGGTCTCTCAGAAAGTTCTCTCAGGAAAGAGCTGAAGTTCCCTAAACTTTTTGCATGAAGTAATGACCCACTAAGAAAAGTGACTAGACTAGACTCCAGCATGGGCTGAAAAGGTGGACGGTTAGAGGCCTTCAGAAGAGGTGGTAAGTCCATGACGGTTGGGATATTGCCACCATCGGTTTAAGTTTCTGACCCTGCTTTGAAGGAATCTTCCGACCCGAGATTGGTTTGTGAATTTGACTTCTAGGTGAGCATTAATTGCTGTGAAGTGGATTCAACTTATTTATTTGAGGCCTTTATTAAAGCTTTCATGAAGAAATTGTAGGACAGAAGTCAGCGAGTGGTGGAGGACTTCTATTAGCAAGAGCACCCCCCCCTTTGTAGATTCTCCAAATCTGTTATTAAATGGATATAGTGCAAGTCTTATAGCAGCCAAAATGGTTTTTAACTACTTCGTCGTGAGACTAGACTGTTGTAAGTTTTCCCGTCAGCCTCCTAGCCGTCAGATGGAGTTTGTGCACTGAGGATAGAACGTTGCCGTTCTGAGAAGGAGGTCCTGCTGAGTGGTGGTTTCCAGAATCTGCTCTCAATAGTGACAATACAAGAGAGAACCAAGCCCGGTGGGGCCAGAAGTGAATAATCACTATGACCTGTACTTGCTTGTCCAGAATCTTCAAAAGGACTCTTAGGATCAGAGGAGGAAATACGTAAATTAATTTGTTTCTCCAACCGTTTGACAACCCATCTATTGCTACAGGAGACCCCTGGGGTGAGAGGGAGCAAAAGTGTTTTGTTTTTGCATTGATTGGAGTTCGCCATGTCACCAGGTTGGGGATGCCATCTTGCAAGTAATTTGTCTGAAGATTTTGGGGCTTAGACTCCATCTCGGGGTGCCGAAATTCTGGCTGAGCCAATACGCTGTCAACATTGAGAAAGCCTCGAATGTGCACAGCTTAGGATGTTGTAGAGATTGGATTCTGCCATTCATTATGCTCTGCATTTCCTGGAAAAGCGGGCTTCTGGTGCCCCCTTGTTTGTTTAGGTAGTAAAAACGAACCGATTGTCTGTTTGTTAAGAGGACAATTCTGAGTGAATAGGATGGCTCGAAATATGGTACAAAGCTATCTTGATGGCTCTCAGTTCCTTTAGGTTGGAAAGATGCCTTTCTTCCCGAGGAGACACATTTGCTGAACCCAATGGCCTTTTACATGGGCACCACAGCCCAAAGAGGAGGCATCCGTGGTGATGTCAAGGCTCTCCCTCGCCTCAGTCTGTTCGGGTCTAACCACCATCTAGCTCCGCATCCAGCTGTTTAACTGGTTTAGACCACTCGTGCTGAAGCCAGTTTATCTTTAGAAATAGGAAAGTAAAAGAGTCTCTGTTTCTTTGCTTTTTCTACAGGATCTTTACCAGTTTCCATGGTCTTTTTAACCGATTTTAATAAATGCGGTAATGTGTCTTTCCACAGGAGATACAAATGGTCTGATTAATAAAAATCATCATCATCATCATCATCAGAAACATATATTCCTTCAGATATAGTACTGTCACCAGATGGGGAGGAGGGTAAAGGTGTGATGCAGTGATTGACAGCTTCCCCTGTATCAGTGTGTGTACAAAATAAACTGTCAATCACTGTATGTAGGTGGGGTAAGCAGGACTTTCAGTTTCACTTTTAAGATTTACTCTGCAATTCAGGATCAAATCATATAAACCTATAAATCAGAGAGCTCAGGTTACCTACCTCCATCAAATCCTGCTCTCAGATAGGGCTGCATAAATCACTGACAGGTTCACATTAAGTCTACATCATCATTCAATGTATATGGGACTGAGGTAGATCAGCAAGAACAGCACTTGGACATATCCTTTTTATCAGTCTCATAGACTTTGAAAGGAGCAGCAGTGCGCATGTTCGTCCACCGCTCTGTTCTAAAAATTCGTCATTGTGCGAGCACATGGAAGGAAAACGGACCCTATTTCAGCAATTGGTGAGACCCCCATGGATCAGAAACGTATCTATTCTGTAGATAGGTGACAAATGTCTACTTTTTTTTTTGCTCTGGGTCTTCCAGAAGGGGCTAGTGTACTGGAGCCAAGAACACTTGAAGAACTGCAGGCAGATATACGGGAAGAAATAGGCGCGGTGGATTCGGATATGCCGGCTCACATCTTCTAAAGACGCTGCTGGAGGCAGTAATATGGAGAGTCTTCCTTCTTCCAAATTTGGTACAGATTGGTCCAGCCAGTTGACTGTGCATAAAGAACAGGAATCAGACATCGATTTGTATACACATATACTGAAATAAAACGGACGCCTCTGACAGATGCCAAATAGCTTATGCGATGGGAACAGTGAAGGTGGCAGTGCCAGAGCGCTACAGAAGTATGTGCTGGCCAGCAGCAGGCGTATAGCGGCGCGCACAGTACACACCGCTAAAACCTGCTAGAAATCGTCTGAAAGTACCCTTAGGTCCGGTTCACATGGCTTATTCAAGCCGTAATTGCGGGACAGATCCCATCCGCAATACAGCTTGAATAAGGGGCGGGGCCGGGGCGCTGCCCGTCAGCCCCATAGACTTTCATTATCCACGGCGCATATCCCGCCAGGATAATGTGGTCATTTTCTCCCCACCCAGCAGATTCGCGAGCGGGGGAAGGAGAGACGGATTCATTAGTTCTCTATGCGAATATGGATTACCGAATGGTGGGGACGGATTGGCGCATGACTGCAGCGCAGTATGGCGGCGCAATACGGCTGCATTCCGTACCATGAAATAAGCCCTTTGTGAACGGCCCAGGAAGTGCATCATCACAAAGTGGCACACAGGACGGCGGGCAGCTTAAGATCAGAGTGTGTTATCTGTAACAAACGACATTACTTTTGTTTAAATTGAGTCGAGTAGCCTTCAGCACAATAGATTACATCTCCTGCTCTCATGTCAATGCAATTAGAAGAGCTGGGAATACAGAGCTGATATGCCTTCTATAGAACCACCATGCCTACGGAAGCGAAAAAACTGTGAATCTGGACAGTCCCTGTGCCTCTGAGAATGAGTCGGTTCACAGGCTTATTCAAGCCGTAATGGCGGGCGGATTCGGCCCACAATTCGGCTTGAATTAGGGGCGAGGGGCCGCTGCCTGCCAGCCCATAGGTCTTTCATTATCCCATGGCGCGTATTCCGCCGGGATAATGGAAACATGTCGGAATCCACAGTTTCTCTATGAGAATGTGGATACGTAATGATGGAACGATTCCAGCGTATTGCAGCGCAAAATAAGACGTGTGAATGGACTAATGAGTACGATGAAACATACCCTTAACTTAAGGTTTGAAGTGGATTTAAGTTTTCCTTGGGTATAAGACATTGATATATATTTGCATAGGGTGAACCCTAGGGTATACTAGGTTCAGTAAGCCGTATCCAGTAATTCTGTTCTAAAAAAAAACACGCTGGCCCTTTAAGACAGGACTGAAGTTGGGCCAAGTTGGCTCTTGACAACAAGATGAATCACTATGCTGACTGCTCCTGCTCTGTGAAACTTTCTGCTTCTGAGCTGGAAGAGTCCACTGTGAAAGGGAAAGCTTCTGTTCTCTGGGAAGCTCTGTGCTGCTATCTTCATGCTGGGTGTTATTACACTAGCTGCACTATAATATGAATGTCTGTGTGCTATAGAGGAGGCTGGAAGCAACAGGTAAATCCTGTCAGCCATGTGTCCTCAGTGGTCTGTACCTGCTGCAGTGTATGTACAGGGAATCAGATTTGCCTGGTACACGGAGCTTTATCACTCCAGCTCCCTGCACAGTTGTATCTCCACGAAGGAACTTACCTGATAGTGATCTCTGATGGACAAAATGAAAGTAAAAACCTGTTCCCCTGTAATACTGAGGGAAATCCTCTGATTTGCTAATGTCATGTATCTGAGAAAAGTCTTATAATTTATGTGTTTGTGAGATGTTGACAGGTACTTTTTGAGACCTTTTGTGTCTGAAACATGTAAGCCACGCCCTTTCTCGTGTGCCGCCCTGGTTTTATGGGAATGATGTAATAAACAAGATCATCTTACTTTTCAAAGATGCTGCATTTTCTACCGCACTCTCACCTACACCCACTGCCTGTGCCCCATTGTCTAGAACGTTCTGTACAATGATTACGTGGATGGACACCATGCCCATCGGAAATTTTGCATGGTCTGCTGGATCCGCGGGAACGAGTGTTTAGCCCAAAATGACCCCATTCAGAGGAATAGAACAAATTTTCAGGCGCGATTTCTGCAGTAAATATGGAAACATGATGATGTCATGTGACTACTGTACCCCACATAAATGAGGCGGGGGCACAGGACAGGGAGACTGAATCCCTAAGAACTCAATGACTCCTTTTTCTATATAATTTGAAATCCTAGATAAAACTTCCTAATCCTATAGATTGTGCAATCTATATCTCTCTTCTCGCAGGCGGCAGCTCCCTGTGTATCTGTAACACGTCATGTAGTTTCTGATCCGGCATAGGAAGCAGCAGCGCCCACAACCACCCCGTGCCCAAAGTAAAAATGGCGGCTGTTGCTGCATGACGTCACATCGCCTGTGCGGAGAACACGTCGTAAGGCGTGGCTATGTATTTGTAGGCGTAAACAGCGTGCTCTGGGACTGACAGGGATAGAGGAGGGGGCGTGGTCTGGGCGAGGGCGTGGTCAGGGCGGGGGAAGCGCGTCCCCTGCGTCTCTTACCTTGCGAGCGCACTCCCGCGGCGGCGGAGCAGTCAGTGCGCGGTGGTCGCTGGGAGCAGCGGACGTCTCCGGGTAGGTACACAGCATCTGCGCACTTTCCGGTGTGTGACCGCATAGACCGGCGGCCTGACAGCTGTCACCTCCCCAGCTGCAATGGCAGCACGGTGCAGGCCCGGTGCCCGCTGCCATGACGCCCTGTATCGTTACAGGCACAGCCTGACTGCTGTCTTGGGCAACACTGAGCGTCTGGCTACTTGCGGCTTTGTATGGGGACCTCCTGACCATCCTGACCGCTGTAACCGGGCTCTGCCTGTCGTGACTCAGTGTTCTCTATCGTGATAGTTCTTGCACAAGCATTGAATGGTTTAGATTTCTAAGTCGCGTCACTTAGTAATATCTAAGTTTAGATAGGTCTCTGTGGGGTGGATTTCAGATGTGATCCCAAGTCATATGATCAGACCTTATCTGGTGTGTGGGGTGTCCCAGGAGGTTGGGGGATGTGTGGGGTTGTCCTGGGAAACAGGGTGCGTGGGACAGCCCAAAGAAAGGGGGTGTGCAAAAAACTGCTGCGCCAAATGAAAAGCTGCTTCGTGATTGGTTGAGCGTAAATGGGTTGTCTCGCTACAAAGATTGCTATTTGTGTTATAGGTTCTTGCCTAAAAAAGTCACTTTGAATATATGTCCAATAGCAGTGTGATTTCCTAATTATTACCTAGATATCCCCTCTTGTATGGGCTGCATCAGGCCTCCTCAGGTTCTCTATAGCTACAGACCTGTTCGTTTTTCTCCTGAGAGGCTGCCAGCGCTGGGGCTTAGCTTACGACCTGATCGATATCTCCATTATAGGCTGCCAGCGATGGTCGGTATAGCTACACAGGAACCTGCTTCGATATCTCCAATTAGGCTTACAGCGATGGTCGCTATAGCTACAGGACCTGTTTGATATCTCCATTATAGGCTGCCAGCGCTGGTGTATAGCACTGACCTGTTCGATATCTCCATTATAGGCTGCCAGCGCTGGTCGCTATAGCTACAGACCTGTTCGATATCTCCATTATAGGCTGCCAGCGCTGGTCGCTATAGCAAAAGACTGTTCGAATCCCATTATAGGCTGCCAGCGCTGGGTATAGCTCAGCCCTGTTCGTTTATCCTTATAGGCGCCGCGCTGGGCTTGCTACAGCCTGTTGATTTTCCCCTTTATAGGGCCAGCGCTGGTCGTTTTGCTCAGACCTGTTCGATCTCTCCATTATAGGCTGCCAGGCTGGCGTATAGCTCCCGCCCTGTTCGTCTCTCCAAAAAGGTTCCCCAGGGGCGGGGTCGTATAGCTACGACCTGTTCGATTCCCTGATAGGTGGTCGTTTTAAGCTACAGACCTGTTCGATCTCTCATGATAGGTTTGAGCGGGTGCTTAGCTAAGACCGTTGATATTCCTTTTATAGGCTGCCAGCGCTGGTCGTATAGCTACAGCCGTTCAATTTCCATTATAGGTCAGCGCTGGTCGGCTATAGCTCAGACCTTTTCGATTCTCCATGTAGGCTCCCCCCCCGAGGTGGTTGTATAGTACAGCCTGTTGATTCCCATTTAGGCTGCCAGGCGGGTCGCTTAGTGGGGACCTGTTCGATTTCCATTATAGGCTGCCGGCTGGTCGCTATAGTACAGACCTTTTTCGTCTCTCCATGTAGGCTGCCAGCGCTGGTCGCTATAGTCAGACTGTTGATTTTCTCCTGATGGGTGCCAGCGCTGGTCGCTATAGTAAAGACTGTTAAATTTCCCCTAGGTCCCAGCGCGGGTCGCTTTAGTACAGACCTGTTCGTTCTCCATGATGGGTGCCGCGTGGTCGCTATAGCTACAGACCGTTCGATATTTGATGGGCTCCAGCGTGGTCGCTATGTACAGACCTGTTGATTCCCATGTGGGCTCAGGTGGTGCTATGCTACGCCCTGTTCGATTTTCCCCTGATGGGCTCCCGCGTGGTCGTATAGACAGACTGTTATTCTCAATGATGGGGAAGCCGGGTCGCTTTACCCTCAGCCCTGTTCGATCTTCCTGATGGTGCCGCGTGGTGCTTTGCTAAGACCTGCGATCTCCCCATAAAGGGCCCAGGTGGTGCTATAGCTACAGACCTGTTCGATTTTCCCCATTATAGGCTGCCAGCGCTGGTGCTATAGTACAGATGTTCGATTCTCCATTATAGGCTGCCGCGCGGTCGTAGCTAAGACCTGTTCGATTCTCATGATAGGGCCGGCTGGTCGCTATGCTAAGATGTTCGTATCCCCATGATAGGTGCCAGCGCTGGCGTTAGTACAGCCCCGTTGTATTCCTTTGAGGGCCCCGCGGGCGCTATAGACAGACCTGTTGAAACCCCCCCTGATGGGGGGCCAAAGGCGGCGCAAAGTTACGCCCTGTTCATATCTCCATGAGGGCTCCCAGCGTGGTCGCTTTTGTCGACCTGTTGATTCTCCATGATGGGTCCAGCGGCGGGCTATAGTCAGACTGTTCGATTCTCCATGATGGGCTGCCAGCGTGGGTGTTGCTAAAGACCTGTTTATATTCATGATGGGGCCAGCGCTGGTGCTATAGCTCAGACTGTTGATTTCCCCAAATGATAGGCTGCCAGCGCTGGTCGCTATAGCTACAGACCTGTTCGATCTCTCCATGATAGGCTGCCAGCGCTGGTCGCTATAGCTACAGACCTGTTCGATCCCCATGATAGGCTGCAGCGCTGGTGCTATAGCTACAGGACCTGTTGTCCTCAGCAATTCATCACTGCAGACCATTAGTAGCCAGTAAACACTGAATTAAAAAATGAAGCTGAGAAAACGGGACTGAGGTAAGGTGAATCGCTGTACTGAGACAACCCTTTTAACAAGCACAGCAATCAGCCAGAACATTAAAACCTTTTGTGTAGGTTCCATTCAAGCTCTGACCTATTGAGGCCTGGACTCCACAAGACGTCTCCCCAGGTGTCCTGTAGGATCTGAGAGCAAGACATCAACAGCAGATCCTTCAAGACCTATCAGTTATGAGATGCGGCTTCCATGGATGGGACTTGTTCTTCTAGCACATCCCACAGAGGCTCCATCAGATTGAGATCTGGAGCCAAATCACCACCATGACCTCTTTGTAATGTTCCTCAATCCATTTCTTAACAGTTTTTACAGTGGAGCAGGATCTGCTGATGGAGGCCGTTAGTGACCCCCATTAGAGGTGGACTTGGTCTGTACGGTGGTTAGGTAGTTGGTACCTGTCAAGGTAACATCCCCATGATGCCAGGACCCAAGGTTTCCAGCAGAACATCGCATGGAGCATCACACTGTCCCCTTCCCATAGTGCACACATGTTCATCTCAAGGCCTACAACCCGCCATGTCGTATTATGTGGCCTGGGACAACCTAGACCAGCGAGCATCACATGGATGGACAAGGCCTGGAAGCAAAAGAACCGGCTCTCCACCAAACCCGAAGAACGCAGCCAGCAGGTAGCAGATGTGGCAGCACCAGCACACCGTGCAGGCACCATCATGAATTTGTAGCTTAACCACGCACCTCTGTACCACTCTCTCCAGCAACTAACAGAAGTGGCACAGCTCTGATAGCCCTACCCAGGTGCCCGAGGTGCCCTCCAACAGCCTTTTAACCCCTTAAGCCAAACGCCTGGAAAGTAGTTACTGACCAGAACATTTTTGTTAGCTATTGCCTCCTTGCGTTTCCACAGTTGTAACTTTTTTTTATTTGTCAGTGACGCAGCTGTATGAGGCCTCGTGTTACATAGTTTGTCAGGCCGAAAAAAGACATACGTCCATCCAGTTCAGCCCATTTTGCTAAAGTGTTTTATTCGAGACAAGTTGTACTTTATCGGGGATTAGTTTAAGTTCACTTATAAATAATTGCAGAATTTTTTTTTATTTTTTTTTTTTTTTTACCCCATTTGCATTTCACACTTAATAACTTGTTAGATTAATTCTACAGGTTATTAGTCGTGTGGATACCTAATATGTGAGGTTTTTTTTGTGTGTGTAATATATTCACTATTTTTATTAAATATTTATTTTTATTTAAAAAATTGTTCATTTTTTTTTACACCTGTTTTTTTTTTTGTTTTTTTTTAAATATCCTGAAGTGAGAACGGTGTTACATTTGTTTTTTTTTTTTTTTTTATACTTGGTAAGTATTTAGTATATTCATATATGCTAAATATTTTAATCTGTGTCCCGTTTTGACACAGGCAGTGATCAGACAAACACACAGTCTGCCCTAATCGTGGCTTCTTAACAGACAGTCTGGGGCACTCTAGGTCCCCAGGGCTGACTGTGCAGCCATTCCCCGGGTCTGAAGGGGTCACTGGTGTTCCCATACACAGACAGAGCAGGGAAACCCTTTGATTGCGCTGCGGTGACGAACTGCGGCGATCAAAGGGTTAAAGCATCAGGTAGCGGAGGTTCCTCCACACCCCGGTGCTCGCAGGGGATGCTCTGGGTTCAGGGCTGTGTAGTACAGCCCCGTTCTCAGCGCTGCTGCAGCGCCGGAAACTCCCTTTTCTGCAGCGACGCCAAAAGACGTCGCTGTAGACGAACGACCCCGCACCAGCTGACGTCAAAAGTGGTGGGGGGGTCGTTAAGGGCAACCATAATGCTTATGTGGCCCTTGGTGACAAGTGCGACACCCTGCCATAGTGCAGAGGAGAACCTGATTTATCAGCTCAGGCCGGCTTCTTCCATTGCTCCATGGTCCCGTTCTGATGCTCTTGTGCCCATTGTAGCCATTTTGGCTGTGGACAGGTGTGGGGCCGGGGACTTGACGTTCTGTGGCTGCCAGCGCTGTGATTGACTCTTTCTGCCCTAGCCGGGCAAAAAACTTTTCTTTAGAGGGATCGGGGCCCGAGGGGTTTGCCTTCACCCCCCAACACCCCTCGGGTTAAACCCGGGGGCCCCAAACCCCCGTCCCCCGGTTGCCCTTCCCTTGGGTTTTTTGGGTTTCAGGTGCAAAACCCCTGCATTTGGGGGGACCCCCATTGCCCTGCCTTTTTGGGGAGATGTTCTGCTGCAGTTTTTTAAAAATCAAAATTGACCCCCTTTTTTTTCTTTTTTTCAGCATTTTTGTTCCAAATGCCCTACCCCACCTTTTGCTGCTTAAATCCCCCCCCCCCTGAGGGGAAGCAGATAGTGCTTGGGATCGTGTATATTTACAAAAGTTTGTGGTTACTTGGGGGGCCCACAGTATTTTTCAGATTACTCGTCAGTCGTTTATCAGCCTCTTTGTATCTTACTGTTTGTTGTGTGCTGTTGGGGCATGTTCATAACAGGGCTACTCAATTTCTTTCGGGCTCAAAAAAAAAAGTTTAAATTTGGGTCCCCTTATTTAGCGCGGTCCCAAGAGAAAGAGGAATTGGGTTTTTTCCCAGTGCTACTGCCCCCATATTTTCACCCTCTCAGAGGGTTTTTAATTTTGAAAAGTATTTGGATGACCATGGATCAGGCAAAGTGTTGCCGCAGGGGTAAAGATTCTGCTCCCTTAGCAAACAGATTTGCTGAATATCTGGTCAAATTTTTCAGTTACTTTTAAAGAAGTAGAAGATAACCCCTTCTCAGAAGGGTGTGGGGTGAGGGAAATTTCCCTTTTTTCCCTGAATTTTTAGAGGGGTTGCCCCTGTGGTCACCGCCCCTTTACCCCCAAAAAAAAGTTAGTGTAGAGAGGCCGTTTTTCTAGCCGGGGAAATATTTGGGGTCAGTGTGAGGTCCTAAAGAAGGGAGGGGCTGATGGAGGGGGGATACTAGTTTTTCGAAAAAATTTTATAGAATCCCCCAGGGTGTTATTCAGGGGTTTTTGTTGAAACCCTTTTTCCCCCCCTGCAGCGTTTTTATTTTTTCGATTTGTTTTAAAATTTTTTTGGGTTTAAAGTGTATCCCAAAAAATATATTTTTGTTCTACCTAAATAGCCCCTTTATTATTGTAATTTATAAGGTTTATAAACAGCCCGATGGGACCTTTTTTCTTCAGTTTAAAAATTTTTACCCTTTAAAATGGGCCATGTAGAGGGGTCGGGGTTAGGGCAATTGAGGAGTATTTTTGTGGGCCATATTTTGGGGCGTAATTGCTCTGCAATATCCCTGAAGTACGGTCCGTAAATTTATAATTTCCAAGTCTCGTTGAGAGTTGATTTTCCTGCCGTCTTCCCCAAAAAGGTAATCAATTTAAAATGATTGGGGGCCCGGCCCCGAGCGTTTTAGAAGTGCCATTTCTTTACGCCTTTTAAAGGAAAGGGGGGGTTTCCCCCCTTAGGGTATGTTCACATGGCGTATGTTAAATATACCTTTGGTTACATTTTATGGGAAAAAAAAACCAAAAAAAATTTTAAATTTTGATTTCCCTTGATTTCAATGTAAAAAAAGGGGGCCCTCGTTTTTGAGCAAATTTTTCAATCCAGTATCCCAAAAACCCCCAAAACCCCAACGGCCAAGTTTTCCCCCGGCCCCCGTGTTGCCAGGGGGAAAATCATTTTCTGTAGTGCATTCTGGGGAGATCCCGAGAACATGAATGTTTTTGGGGTTTAGGATGGAATATGAGAAACAATGTTTTTGACGGTGCACCCCCTTTTCATTTGTTTCTGCCCCCTTTGGGAAAAACTGTTTTTTTCATAAGAATTTGAATTTTCCCTTCTTGTTTCCCTTTTACGCATTGAAAAGCTCATAGAAGCAATAGGGATATGTCTTTTGCAGTCCAGGAAAACTTATCCAAACGCCTACTATACTTTGTGGTACGCAGGGCTGCGGAGTCGGCCAGCCAAAGCCCCCATCCTTTAATTTCCCAAACCTCTGACCCCTTTACCCCCCCTTTTTATACCGGCGCTTTTTTTAAGTGGGTTTTCTTTACTGCAGAAAAAAGGTAACATAGGTGTTTATCCCTTAAGATTCAATAAATTTTAAACTAATTTAGGGTTTTGAAAAAGGGCACTGCAGGCAAAAGGGTAAAAAAATGATTTTTTTGAACCTTTTGGGTAGAGGGGTTGGAAAACTTTTATTTGTAAACCAAAATCCCGTCTGCACCAAAATTTTGGTTAAGACCCGCTTGAATCTGATTCAGAGCCCAGAAGGATTCAGGGGTTTTGAAAAGGAAAAGGTGGGCCCCAAATTTTTTAACAAAATTTAAAAGAAATTAAAAATTTTGTTTTTTTGGAGAAAAAAAGTAAAAAAATGCGTTTTCAGGGAAAGAATCTGCCCGAACTAAGAAGATGCTAAATACTTGCAAGGGCAAATTTATGTATAAGATTTTGTAAGATGCTGTTTTATAAAATTAAGTGGGTCCCCTTGGAAAAAAGATGTAGTGGATGGTGGGGGATATGGAGTGAAAAATCACAAGTTCAAAACTTTTTTACCCCTTTTTTTGTCAGGGTTTTTAAAATTTATTTTTTGGATTTTGATTTAGGGGCCCCCAAAAAATGGGTAAATATGCCAAAAAACCTGCAGGAACCCTTTGTGGAGTCTTTAATTTGTTTTGAGAAAAATTGGGATTTCCCCCATCAGTTTCCCGGGAATCATTCCTCCATTGATTTCATTTTTCCAGGGGTAGAGAACGGCCCCCTACCTAACCCTTGGGGGTTGGGGGGAAAAAGGGGGGTGCCCACGGGGGCAACATTCTAAAAATGTAGGGTAAAAAGGGAAATTTGCCCGCCCCCGTCAGTTTTGATAAAAGGTTGAACCTTCTATTTCTTTAAAAGCAGGGGGAAAAAATTTAGCTGAAATCTTTTTTCCAGGGGGGCAGAATTTTTTCCCCCGGGGCAGCGCTTTGCTGCCCCCGTGTCTCAGTTAACCTTTGTGATGAGGTTTGGATAGGGGAGGGGGGGCACTCCCCGGACCCAATTCCTCTTGTCTTGCATCAAAAACTGGAAATTATTATATTTTTTGGGATTGGGGTTTTCGGTCCCTTTTTGCGATCCTGCAGAATAGGAACCGACTCACAGCCTGGTTTACTTTTTGAAAGTTTTTTTAAAAAATAGTTATTTTGAAAAAAATTACAAGAGCCCGGGAAAACCCTTTTGATGCCCGGGTCGATTTTGGGACAAAGTTTTTTGTTTTCCTGTTACAGGTGTGGCGCCCCTTGTTCTTTCAAAGGGGTACTTCCAGCAGCAGCAGCACCATGGCTTTCAGTAAAGGATACCGCATCTTTCCCAAACGGATCTCCCCCTTCATGTAATGTCGAGGCCGAAAAAAAGGGGGAATGTTGTTTCGGTCCGGAGCGGTGGGCCCTTCTGTTGAGTCTCCCGTTCTGTTTTTTAAGATAGCAGGATTTGTTTGACATCTGTGCGGTGTCTGCGGTTTTCTATAGGGCTGCAGAAGAAAGTGTCATTATTTTAACGCCGTGGGTTATTAAGCACAGATGTAGCAGAGCTGAATCTGTGAAATCCTAATATTTCTATGCATTGTACATGACCGGGAAAGTTCAGCATTAATTTTAAAGGGGTTCTTTTTTTTTAAGGGGGTTTAATATCCAAAACGGGGTAGTGCTTTACTTCCTATGGTCAATGGGGATACCCGGATTTCTTAACATTTTGCCAAGGCAAATTTAAACTATCAGTTTCTATCTTAAAAACTAAAATAATTTTATTATGTTAAAACTTTAATTATACACACTATTTAAAAACCTTTTTAAAAACTTTTTTAAACCCCTTAACTTTAAAGGAAAGGAAAAAGTTTTTCTGTTATCAATCTGGTGGGCCCCCCTTTAAAAGGGAAACCCTTCAAAATTTACAGCTTTTACAAACCCCCAGAAAGGGGACCAAAGCCTCCTAGGGGCAATACCCCTAATTAATGGACACAAAACAAAAAAGGCCCCCTTGTGAAAATGTCGCACTAGTGAACTTGGACAGAGGTGAGAAATCAAAATTTTAAAAAACTCTGCCACCCCCCCCAACATGTTTCACCAGTTAACCTGGCTTCATCAGGGGTTAGAGATCCGTTTTTTTGGAGACTATCCTGGATTTCGGATCTGTTTTCCCCCATATTGTGTAAGGAAACCTCAGTCTATACAGCAGCCACATGATCCTGGTGGGTAATAGCTAATGTATAGGAAGGGACAGTGGAATTTGTATTCAAACCTTCTACAGGGATCTTTTCCGAAGGGAGATTTTCCCATTAGGGGGAAGGCGGCGCCCCCCTCGCAATATTTCTTTTCATTGTTCCATTGTTTTAAAAAAAGTGAAAGTTTAACCCCCAATGACCAGATCTGAAAGGGGTTTGGGGGCAGAAAAGCCTCTCTGGGGGGTTTTAACCCAAACCCGTCTTATTTTATAGGTTCTCACAGTCGTGTGGATACAGGGAGTTAGGTTTTTATTTTTTGTATCTACAATAAAAATGTATTTATATCCCGTTATGGAATCTTTTAGACTTTTGTCTAATTTATTAGCACTTCCTGTTTAATATGCATTATAACTTGGATATCATTTGGCAGCAGGTTTTCTGTACAGCCCAGGGGTGTGGAGTTGGAGTCGGGGCCCATTTTTTCCCCCAAGTCGTCATAAAATGGACAGTTCCCCAAATATATAATAAGTTGGTCCAGATTTGATGCAAAAAAGAAGAGGAATTGGGGGTCCACCAGTTATGCTCCATATCTTTGCTCATCCAAGGATTTTAATTGATGAAAGCAGGCCCAAAGCGCTGCCCCCCCCGGGGGAAAAGATTCCCCCCAGGAAAAAGACTTCAGTAAAACTTTTCACCTGCTTCAAAGTAGTAAAAGAGTTAACCTTAATCAAAACTGACTGTCCGGGGAAATTCGTTTTACCCTGACTTGTTAGAGATGTTGCTTGTGGTCACCCGTTTCCCCCCAACCAAGTTAGTGTAGGGGGCTTTTCTCTATAAATAAAAACATCATATGTGGGTATGTTGCAGGACTGATGGGGCAATATATTCCTCAAAAAACAAATTAAACTCCACAAATTTTCCGCAGTGTTTTGCTATTTACAATTTTTTTGTGTTCTAAAATCCTACCAATAAATTTTTTTTACCTGACAAGCAAAATGGTAACAATTTTTGAATTTTTTGACTTTTAGGGGCCCCTTCTTCCTCCAACACTTTGTACATGAGGCTACGTAATTTTAATATTTGTCCTCTTAATTTTATTCATAAACTTGACTTGAAGTATTTAGCACTTCTTAGTTCTGAGTTCTTCCCGTAATACATTGTTTTCTGTTTTTTCTCCCAAAATAAAAATGTTAATTTTTTTTTGTTGTTTTGGGAAAAACCACCTTTTGGGTTTAAAATGCCCAATCCCTTTGGGCTCTGGGAAAAAATTTAAGCAATCTTGACCAAAATCTGACCCAGGTCTTTCTCATGTTCCCCAAATTTTGGGGCAGACTGGACTTGGATACAAATAAGCTTTTTCTTTGCTTACCCCCAAATTTAAAAGAAAAACATTGTTACCCTTTTGCTTGTCAGTGTCTGTTCTACCTAAATAGTTGATTATTGTATCATAAGGTGATAATGAGCCTGATGTTACCATTTTACTACAGTAAAGTTATCACTTAAACATGCGCCGTGTATGAGGGAGTCAGGAGTCAGAGGTTTGGGAAATTGAGGAGTCGGGGCTTTGGCTTGCCGACTCACAGCCCTGGTACAGACTAGGATTCTTCAGTGATAAAGTAACTGGATTTCACTTAAAGTGAAACTTTGTGCGTTGGGGAGCTGTCCTATACACTTCTATTGCTGTCCAGGAAGGTGGGGCAGCCCTTGGACGCGCATATTAGCTCCCCATTTACTACTTTTGCGGTGAAGTTGGGTGTGGCCCTACGGAGCTACTGTACCTGTCCAGGAACTGTCCTGCTCACTTCTGTTGCAGTGCAGAGAGGTGATGAGCTACTCTACATGTCCAAGAGCTGTCCTGTCCAGTGCAGAGAGCTGCTTGGGCCAGAGGTTACTGCAGAAGCCCTAGCAATGTGCATTCCTGAGAACCATGCCCGGCTCATGCCAAAATGTTTAGTAGTGCTCAAGAACTTCAGCTGTACAGACATAGAAATGCTAGTCCATGTCATCTCCCACCTAGACTACTGCAACCTCCTCTGTGGCCTCCCCTCACTACTCCTCTGCCAATCCCTCTCTGTCTTCCCATTAACCTGTGTATTCAGTTCAAAGTACTAACCCTGACCGACCAGGCTCTCCCTAAGCTCTCCCCTCCATACATCTCTGCCTTAATCTCCAGATACCTCCCCTCTCACAGTCTCCACTCCTCAGAAGACCACCTTCTCTGGTCTTTTCTAATCATCTCCAAGACCGTGTAGGTTCCAAGCCTTCGTGGGCAAGGACCTCTCTTCTTCTGTACCAGTTGTTGGTCATTTATCGTTGCCATTGTACTTTGTCTGACATATGTATGTGACCCCTCTCAAATGTACAGCGCCTTGGTTTTAATGACGCTCTAATATGATGATGATACGGTGGATCAGACAGGATTGTTCCCAAATGCCACAAAATTCAAGTGTATTTCCTATTAAAACATATACATGTGCTATAAGCTGGAATAGGATCGTTGATTTGGGAATATCCCTTTAAGACATCATTTGCACTCTTGGTAGTCCTACTGAAAGAAACAAAGGTCGCCATAGGGGATTAGTAGAACCACAAGGGGTCGGGGTGTAGCCCCCAGAGAATAACGCGCTGACGTCAGCTCAGTAACATTGTGGCTGTAAAGCGGCTGAAGGATTTGTTTGCGGATGGTTTCCCTTCTTTGTCCTGACGGGGGTCATCCCCGTTTTTGGCACAAAATAGGTCTGTGTGAATGTGGCCTTAACATGAAGCTACTGTTGTAGTGACGTGACTGCTCTCCACAGCTTTCTGTGCCAGAGGTTTGGCTGTGCGGTTATTGCACCCTGGGAACATTTTCATTTCCTCAGATTTTGGTTTTCTAGCAGAGTGACAGCTGCAGATATTAGTGCCGTTCGCTCCGGTTTTTAATGAGGGAGCCTGCTGAGTGATGGCTCGCTTGTCTGGCAGTAGAAAAACATGGCTTCCTGCGTGACCTCTTCTGGACCCTCAGGACACTGGTTTCTGCCTGGTACAGTGTAGCTGTTCTTGGACAAGGAGTTGTATTCTTCTTCATAGCACTATTTTGGGTTACGGTGTCCAAGCAGTGGATGGAAGTTCTCTGCACTTCAAGAGATGGTGAGTATTGTAGCTTTCACTTTATTGATCCATTGTGCCTACAAGCAGTTCGGGTTGATACAGGTAAAGGTATGAGTCTGGTGTGAAACTTACCGCTCGGTGGTTCCTAGAGGCAGCCAGGAGGCATGGACTTTAGGAGGAGACCCGTGACATGGATGGACCATTAAAAACTTGAAGCTCCAATACTCGCTATCTCTTGGAGTGCTGACTGCTTCCATAAATTCTGTCTAGCATTCTATGGTATTTGAGGTGGACTATCCTGCTCGGAGACCCATCCCTAGTACTACTACATTTAAGAGTGCTGCCCATTTGTAAACTTCAGAGCTTAAGCAGTCACCTCTGAGGTTCTGAATATCCAGTTAAAACCATCCACAGATTTAGGTGTCATGCATCTGTTGGCTTCCCCACCATCTGTTACTCAGTGGGTTCAAAAAACGGACTATATCGTATGAGACTAGAGGGGCTTGTTATGTCGGTAGGGGATAGCTGTAATTTTGATGCACGTTCTCAACAGAGGCGGGTTACAAATGACCATAGGGGTCTCTTCTGGGTCCTATTCTATGTTTGTAAGAGCAGAGGATTCAGTAGGCAAGTGCGTTAGAGGAAGGTTTGGCAGGTGAGATATGCAAGTAGGTGATTTGAGGAGAAGGTATGTTGGGTAAGATCTGCCTTTAGGTAAGTGTCCTTGGAGAAGGTTTGATGGTTAACACATGCCTGTAGGTAAGTGCCATAGGAGAAGATTTGGTATGCAAGTGCCTTAGTAGAAGGTTTGGTAGGTAATATGTCTACAAGTAAGTGGCCTTGGAGAAGGTTTGTCAGACAAGATATGCCTGCAGGTAGGTGGCCTTAGGAGAAGGTTTGGTACATAAGATATGCCTGCAGGTAGGTGGCCTTAGGAGAAGGTTTGGTACATAAGATATGCCTGCATGGTAGGTGGCCTTGAGGAGAAGGTTTGGTACATAAGATATGCCTGCAGGTAGGTACCTTAGGAGAAGGTTTGGTACATAAGGCACCTACCTGCAGGCATATCTTAGGAGAAGGTTTGGTACATAAGATATGCCTGCAGGTAGGTGGCCTTAGGAGAAGGTTTGGTAGGTGAGGTTCATCAGGTTGCTGATGACATGAAAGTGTGTAGTAGGATTGATGCTCCTGGAGGGTCTGTAACGTGGAGAATGACTTGGCTTTACTGAATAAATGGTCGAAATGATAGAGACTTAAGATCAGTATTTCCAAATGTAAAACACGCTTGAGAAGGAGTCGTCTGTCTTGCATTGAATCGGCAGTTCTGTGATATTGGAAGAGAGAGACTTAGGTTCCTGATTTCGGATGGCTTCAGAATGAGGGCAGCCAGGTAATGGGAAGCACAGGTCTTATGCTTGTCTGCAGAGCCAGTGATATAACCAGACGAAAGAGGGAGATTGAGACCTTGCTGTAGAGAGGCCACATCTGGAATACTAGAGTCACAATGGAAGTGTCTTAAATGAGAAACTAAACACAAGAGCTGGAGACCAATGTAATAATAGCTGGGGGAACATTGAACACAATATTTACTGGGGAAATAGAAGATGCTTGGAACAAACTTCCCGCAGATGTGGTTGGAAAATCAAAAGTAAATGACTGTAAGAGCTTGTCCCTATGGCACGGGTTTTCCGCCGGACGGTCCGAAAACATAGAACATGTTAATTCTTCCACCCGGTTTTCGGGCGGATATGAATAAGTCAATGCGAAGGGGGAGGGCTTTTCTCCGCAAACAGCAGAGAAAAGCTGTCCGCCTGTGGCTGTTTGCACAGCTCCAAAACCGTGCACATACTGGTCGGCATTTCTGACCGGTATTTGCAGTGTGCCGTGTGAATGGCCCCTAAAGCTGCCTGGGAGGAGCCCGTATCCATCTCAAGATAAAAATAGCAATGTAAGGGTCGAGTAGTGACCATTTGGGCTTTTTCTGCTGCCACTCTTATACATTTCCATGTTGCGAGGAAGGGAGACAAAGCGCAGCAAAGGCTCCTGGGACTTGTAGTTTTACATGTCGGCATAAACCACTTTCAAATAGGAAATGCTGCTGCTTAGCTGTAGAGAAGGAAAGCTACATACAATACAGGAAAACACAGATCAACACAAAAAACATCACTGGGAGATGAAAGCAGACTCGGCCAAGCTATTTGGAGGATCTTCTTTTTCTGGTTCACGAGACAACTCCTTTTAATATCTATCTCTCTTCCAGCTTGGACTGTCTGTGATACTGTGATCAGTATGATTACTGATGTGCTGGATTATAATGACCAGTCTACACCTTACAGAAACCTACTAAACCTACTACAGGGAACACATAGAACCTCTCTTTTTGGGATTGACGGTGGTCCCACTACAGATGATAAAAAAAAAAAAAAAATGTGTGATAGATAGATATATTATATATAAAATATTATATATAATTTATATTATATATATATTATTTTATATATATATAAATAAAATATAAAATTGAATGTATGTAATTTTTTTAGAATCATATGGTCTAGTGTTAATCTCAATTGACAGCTGCCAGATAATGTACATTGGAGCCCTTAGACATTAAATAATAGATGTGTAACTAGTAATAGGTGTGGGTCGGCTCCTGTTACATCTGCATGAAGTAGAGGCCATGATGCCATCTGTCTATATGATTGGGTTAAGCCGTAAAACCAGAAGATATCACTTGGCTGGAATGTGCGCTGTGTCAGGTCCTGCGGAGGAGGGTGTGCGGCTGTAATGAGCTCTGCTTCCCTTTCTTAGGGTATGTTCACACGGCGTATTTTCGGGGCGTAACTGTGCTAAAACACGCACAAATTATGGCCTGCAAATACAGTATACAGGCAGTCCCCGACTTACATCGTTCCGACTTACATCCGTCCCCTAGTTACAAACGCAGACTTTTGGGGCGTGGCTGACATTCAACACTGAGTCACGCCCCATGATAACCAAGTGCCAGCATGCCACAGCGGCACATGAGATACACAACGTTAGGTGGAATCTTCTAAACAGGGACACAAATAGCAAAACAAATGTAAAAACCCTTCCCTGCACTATCCAAAACAAAAAAAATAACATTTTGCTAGAGTTACATTTAATAAATAGCCCTTTTCCCACTTGCATACAACTTCAACTTAAAGGGGTTGTCACAGAGGTGATAGGATATGCAATAAATGTTTGATGTGGGCATGCTCCTCTACGCATGGAACGCTTTCCTGTACTTAAAACATGCGTTAAACAATAGGTCTTTCTCTGATGACACATTCCCTTTAAAGGGGTTGTCTCGCTACAAAGAATAGCTTTCAAATTGTAGGGAACACAAAATAAAGACATTTTCCAAATATATTGCTTTGTTCATCTGTTTTCCTTAAGGAGATACAAGTGAATTTATGACCTCCCTGGCTGTTTCAGTAACCCACCTGTGTATATCTCTCCCCCCTGCTGTTTGTTCTATGTGATAGCAGTGAAAAGCTTGATTGATCTCAAGTAAACAGCACTGTAATTAGGGCTTTTGTTTGAGGGATCAGATAAAAAGTCATGTTAGTAGTTTCAGAAGCTTCTGAGCTAATCTGATCTAATTAGCAACTGAAAACACAGCTGGATTCAGCAAATAGCAAAATAGTTTACCTGTTCCAAGTTGTTACAGACAGATTACCAGAGCGTAAGCAATTCAGACAGTCTGAACCAGGAAGTGGCAGAGTATTTCATTCATGCAGCCTATGAAACTCTGTAGGGAGACAACTCCTTTAAGAACAAACCTACAGTCTCTATCCATTTTGTAACCCGGGGACTGCCTGTACATAGCGGTCATTAAGATCTATTATTACCTGCCATTTTGTCCTGTGTACAATGGCCAGCGCGGATGTCTGAAGCAACAAGCGTATAGTACACACCACTATACACCTGCAATAGGCCAGGTGAACATGCCCTTACTCCAAATTGGTGGAGGGAGGGGGAGTTGCCCTAACTCTCGCCCTTTAATACATTGGTGGCCTATCCTCCTATCATGAGGCCTACATTTTGTTGGCTCTCCCGGGGGTGTCTGTTGCTCGGTTTGGATAGTTTTCCGGTGCTCTCGGATCGCTCCTCGTGTTGTGCTCAATCATCCGGCTCTGACTCACCAGCTCCTGGGATTCTTTTGTGTCTGATTCTCGTTTTCTCTTCTTGGGATTTGGGGAGATCTATGCACATCCAATCTGTTCTCAGTCACGCCGAATGCAAAGTGCTAGAGGTCCGGATAGAGCTCCGTTCTGTGGCTCTAGTCTTGAGGGCCTTGCTGGAGCAGACTCCTCCATTCATCGCTTTTCAGATTGGTTTTCTGTAATCAGAATAGAATAAGGCTCGGCTCACATCTGTATCTGAGGTGAAAACGGAAGCCATGGGATCTGCTTCACAACGGACGCCCGCCGTGCCTGACAGACCCTATTCATTACAATGGGACCGCCCGACACAGAATAGAATAGCGCAGGTTCTTGCACTTTTTTTTTCCCCCATCATTTCCGAAGGAACATGTAACACTTATATGAACCAGGCCAGATTGTGTAATAAAAACCCCTTCTACTCAGATATTTGTTTCAACCAGATCTGCTCTTGTGAACAGTGACGTTCCCATTAACTTACCCCATCTAAATCGCAGGACATTCTCACCCACCAGGAACAAACGGTGACTGACCTGAGATTTTACATGTACATCTTATTCATTATACACCAAGTACAGCATACCCGCCATTCTTAAAGGGAGTCTGTCGTCTATATTTTTTTTTAACCAATTAAAACAAGATACTGATACATATTTTCTGATTGTAGATATTGTAATTCTGTTGTCTGTATATGATTGTGGGGGCGGCCATCTTGCCTGAGCTGCTTCATGGACATAGGAGCCTGTAAACAGGAGCAGACCCACTGACTTCTAAAGGAGAGTTTTCTGGGCATGCTCTGGGAAGAAGTGGGAGAGGGGGAGCTGTGACATCTCCTATTGTGACTGATGGATCCTGTGTTACCTATACACATTGGTGTCGCCTTTCAGTGTAATCCTGCCGGTGCTGATAATAAGGAGACTGCTGAAAAGTTTTCTCTACAAAACAGGAAGGGTCAGATTATTATTATTAGGCCTAAGGGCTTGTTCACACGACGTTTTGGATGCGTTTTACGGATCCGTTTTTAACCTGCGAAAACTGGATGCAAACTGCATCCAAAAAGCGGATCCAGAAAACGCAACAGCTGATCCTTTTTTGGATGCGTTTTACATACGTTTTACGGATCCATTTTTTGATCCGTTTTTTCAATGCTTTATTTAAATCAACCTATCAAACTGCAATTTAAATATAATATAGCCTATCAATGACCAAGAAAAAAAACCTTTTTTTACCTTAGTGTCAATCAAAAATGTACATACACCTATGATTTTAGAACCCGCCCCCCCCCCCCCCTATTTTTTTTTTTTTTTTTTAAATCAACCAAACTCAACCCGACGTACATGTGCATCCGGTTTGGGATGCTGGGGGCTGTGGGACTGACATTATCCCCTCTCCCTTTAAAATCATGTAGAATGAAGGCATTTTTTCCCTTAGCACATTGCATCAGAAAAATTAGCCCTCCCATTAAAATGATCAAAATATAACCCAAACATAATCACATTTTATATTTAATTTAAATCCAATGCGTTTTACGGATGCGTTTTTGGCATCGAAAGCGGATCCAAACGCACCCAAATGTATGCTGCGCTTTTGGATCCGCTTTCGGGATGCCAAAAGCGCACTCCATTATTTCCTGTGGGGATTTCTCTTGCGTAAAACGCAAAGAAGAATTGACATGTCAATTCTTAAACGATCCGAAAAACGGATCGCGAAAAGCGCAACGGCGATCACTCGTGTGAACAGCGATGCGCTTTTGCCATTGAAAGCAATGTTAATCATACTGACAATTGTTAGATCCGTTTTGCGGATCCGTAAAACGGATCCTTAAAACGGATCACAAAAACGTCGTGTGAACAAGCCCTAAGTGAAAACTGCTGGACTTAATAAATAAATAAATAAATAAAAAAAAATAAATTGAGTGATATGAAAAATTTAAGCACATAACCAAAACATTCTTAAAACATGAGTTTTATGTAAACTGTCTAGGTCTAAAATTCACTTTCTTGCCCATAGCATAGTGCTCTGGAAAAATGAGAGGGGCGCTGTGATTGGTTGCTATGGACCACAAAGTTTTAGACCTAGACAATTTTCATACATGTGACCCTAGGACCTTTTCTGATGACACATTCCCTTTATGGGTATGTTCACACGGTGTATTGTACGCGTGGGGGGGACGACACGTAACCTGTAATTGCGGCACGCATTTCGCTCTGTATAACACGCAAAACGTGGCGAAATGAGCGCCAAAATAAGCCGTGTGAACATACCCTAAAGGAGATAAAATTTCCTTCTTGAGCAGCAAATGTTTCAATTGAATTTTTTGTGTCATTTACCAAACATGAGTTTCTTCAAGCTCCTATTTCTCTGCCTGCTGGGTTTATGGGCTTGTATGTTGTGAACACATTGAATATTACCCCTTACGATGTTTCTGATCTGAACTAAATGAGAAGCTGCAGCTGCATCCCCCTCATCTCCACTTCCCTGTCTACTACTTATAGATACACACTTAATGGAAGAGCCCATCAATGAAAACCTTTATATCCAAGGCATCTAACCCAACCAGGGCTGTGGATTTGGAGTCAATGTCCATTTTGGTGGAGTCGTTCGAAAATGGATTGACTCGGACTCCTAAAATCTATAATAAATATGGTAGTGTGCTGAATAATTTGTGGAAAATTGTAAACGTCCTATTCTTGATCTACGGATCTTGGCTTTTTGTTGAGATGAATGTGTGCTGCACTTCATGTACATGCTCAGTAGTGAAGCTCCTCCGCTGCAGATAAGAGGAAGGAATGGCTGCACTCATCTCAGAACCAGGGCGTTGGAGTTGGCATCCATTTTGGTGCAGTCGGAGCTTGGGGAATTGAGGTGTCTGAGCTTTGGTTTACTGACTCCAAGCCGTGCAGCCAACTAGTGCCCTGTTCTGTACCGACCAGGGGGGAGAACCCAAAGTAGATGTCTGCAGGTGGTGCTTGAGACTGGTTTGGCTGATATCCCCAGTAACCCAACTTTCTACACGAGGAGAGCTGATTTACATACAATTTCCCATGGAGTATTGCAGTCTCCATACACCACTGTGTGTCTTCAGTGAGAGCCAGCACCCACCAGAGCTTCATCAAAGACACCTCATGAAGGTTTGACTTCTTATGGAAGCTACCTAAAGGTGATACCAGAGAGACCGTATTCTTTCCACTGAGGCCGGGCTAATTTGCTTCTCTTTTTCCCATTCAGACTCCATATAGAGCTGGATTCCCTCAATGAGAAGCCACCAAGAGATGTGTTCACCTCTACTGCTGGTTCATGAAGGAGATATAGAAGTATATGTGTATTTCCCTTGCGTTCTCTTTGTTTGAGAGAGAGAGAGAAATTTGGTAAAATGCTGGTATATAATTAGAATGACAGATGGGTCTTTACTCATTCTCATAAGGCCGCGCCTTGTTCCTTTTCGTTACATCTGCTTTCCCAATCAGTCACGTGACGCAGACTCTTGTACTTTAAACATGTAGATTGCGTCATTGCACGCACTCCTTGCTCGATGATCAGATCTGTCAGAATATTTATAGAAGCCGTAGTCTCTAGCTACATAGGATTTCTTCTGGGGTCCAATGATAGTTACTGCCATCTTGACTTTACAAACGGAAGACTTAGGGCATGTTCACACGGCGGTTTTGGCCACGGGTTTCGCCGTGGCTCTCGCTGCGGTTCCCGCGGCCAAAACCTCATTGAACCTTGTATCTCCCGACGCGGGTTTGCATCGCGGGCTTGGGCGTGGTCTCGGCGCGGTTGAGGCGTGGATTGGGGCGCGGCTTGCGCCGAGGGTTTGCCCCCATGCAAATTAATAGCAGGGGGCAAACCGCGCCGCGAAGCCCGCGGTTTTAGCACCCCGCGGCCGCCGCTTGGAGCACTCCCTGTCAAGAATTGACAGGAGAGTTCTTCACACGCGCGGGTTTGGCCACGGCCGTGAATATTAACGTGGTTTCCCATAGGAAACAATGTTAATAAACTAGGCGCGATTTGGGCGCGGTTTTGGCCGCGGAATCCGCGGCCAGAACCGCGCACCAATCCACCGTGTGAACAGGGCCTTAAAGAGAACCTGTCACAGGCTATGCCCCCCTTGCTGAGGACAGCAAAGTTTAGTGTCAGACCTGCTGTTTCCAGCGCTGTGTCCCTTATTCTGTTAAGATGTGGAGTTCAGAGCATTTCATGCTTAAATCTGCAGTTTTCAGCCAGAAAGAGTCAGTTTTTTTTTTCATGCTCCGCCCACCTGAGTCTAGCCCTCCTCCACCCCAACTGATAAACCTATTACTTTTATAGGTTTGAAACTTGTGATAACTGCCAGGTGGGCGGGCTAGCCTTGGGTGGGCGGGCCCAAACCTGCTCATGGAATAAGATTTTTGAGGGGTAAATGCTCTAAACCTGCAGCCTCTTACAGAATAAGGGACACAGCGCTGGGAACAGCAGGTCTGTCACTAGCTTGTGCTTTCCTCAGCAAGGGGGGCATAAACTGTGACCGGTTCCCTTTTAAAGGGGTTGTCTCACTACAAAGATTAGCATTAAACATGTAGGGACGAGAGTGTTTTTTTTATTTTTTTTTATCAAATATATTGTTTTTTGGGCTTTGTTGATGAGAATTTAGATTTTATCAGCTCTGAGTGCATACAGGTTTCTCTGGTTACCATCCCCTCCTCTCTCTGCTCTGTCTTATGTGATGGCAGGGATGACGACAGGTCAGCTTGAGAGCAGAGTGTGTTATCTCATACCAGTAATTAGTCTCCATTTGTTTGTTTACTTTGAGCTCTGTAGCCCTCTGCACTTAAAGATAACATCTCCTGCTCTTATGTCAGTGCTTTTAGAAGAGCTGTTAACTAAGCGGATAAGCCAATCACTGCCATAGAAGCAGCCACAGCCTCACCAGGAAGAGACAGCATGCATGACTCTGAATCTGCTTTTGGCTCTGAGACGGCGTGGTGAGACAACCCCTTTAAAGGAATTGGTCCATTGTTTTCCATCACAAAAAGAAAAAAGTAGGAACTCCTTTTGAGCCAGAATAGAGCAAAACTGGCAAGCCGCAGCCCTCGCTCTGGAAGGATTGGGGCATAACAGCCATGATAAATTATCTCTAAACAGAGTCAGGCTGGGGTAACAAAAAAAAGCTGTACTCTCCTCCCAGTGCTCCACTGCTGCCACTTTGAGACCCCGTCTTCTGCACTTCCGGTCTTGTCCCAACATGCAGGAGTTGCATGGAGGACACAGCATTGGGATGAGACACCGGAAAGACAGTAGAGCAGGTCTCAGGGCGCTTCAGAGTGGTAGCCGTGGAGCACCCGGCAGGAGTGTGCAACTTTTTTTTTTTTTTTTATCCCTTTCGTTTTTACCTCAATCTGGAGCCATTTAGATTTTTTTTTTCATGGCTGGAATACCTCTGTAACTTCCCCTTCCAAAATCAACTTCATCTTGGGAGCTAGATAGATGGCGACCATTTGATCATCATGGTGGCTCTCCAGTTAAAGGGGTTGTCTCACACAAGGATTGCTGCTTTTTATGTTAAAGATCTTGCAAAAATAAGTCACTTTGCAATATATGTACATTAACAGTGTCCTACCTCTTCCTAGATATCTCCTCTTGTATGGGAGGCATCAACTCCTCAGGTCGCTATAGATACAGACCTGTTTGATGTCTCTTGATAGGCTGCCAGCGCTGGTTGCTATAGCCAGGGCTGTGGAGTTGGAGTCGTTGTCTATTTTGCGGGAGTCGGAGTCATCATAAAATGGACCGACTCTGACTTCCAAAATATATAATAAGTTGGTCCAGTTAGTTTGATGCAGTGCAAAAAGCAATTTTATATACAGGTATCTTAATCTATATCAAAATGTGACTGCAAGTATTTAGCATCTGCGTAGTTCTGCAGATTCTTCCCTGTAACTGCATTGTTACTGTTTTGCTCCTAAAAATCAGAATGTTTAATTTGTATTATTTTGTTCGTATTTGGGAAATCCACCTTTGGTTTTCAATACTGCCTGAATCCTTCTGGGCTCTGGATCAGATTCAATTATATCTTGACCAAAATCTGATCCCAGGTCTCTTCTACACATTCAAAAGATCAAAAAAAATTGTTACCCTTTTTTTTGTCAGTGTCTGTTCTACCTAAATAGCTTGATTATTGTATCATATGGTCATAACAGCTTTATGTTACCATTTTACTACAGTAAAGCTATCACTTAAACATTGCCATTTATGGGGATCAGGAGTGGAGGTTTGGGAAAAATTTAGGGGTCTGAGTCTGGGGTTTGGCTTGCAACCCACACTGCTTATTCAGACCTGTTCTCTCTTCCTGATAGGCTTTGGTGTAGTCGCTATAGTACAGACCTGGTTCCTCACATAGTCACTGAGGCCAGTGAAGTAGTAACACACACCTAAATTAAAAAATGAAACTGAGAAAAAACTGAAGAAAGATAACGAGTATAGACAACCCCCTTTAAGTCGGTGGAAATGGTGCAAAAGCAAAGACCATTGTAATGTAATGTACCATGACCTAGGGAAGTACAGAATTGTGTTTAAACTAAGACTTTCCAGGAACCTCTGTAAGATCGATTGTCTGAAACTCAAAGAAACACGCTGCTTGTGTAGCTTCTAGAGTAGCTGTAGGCATCGTCCAGCCTATAACATACACACATCCATTATAGAAGGGGATATACACTAGGACAAGCGTTTTGGTGGCTCAGAAGTCTCCTACCAGCACTTAGAATAATATTTCCATTGCAGGGATTAGCGGGTAGACCTTGCATACACACAGCAGCCGGGGTGGTGGGCTTAGTGCTATAGACAGAGTCCAGAGCCGCTCACCGCACGCTCAAACCTCATTTTTCTGTCTGTGACGTTCTGCACAAGGCTCCAACAAGTGAATGAGGTCTCTTATCAGAAAGGGAGATCGTAGTGACAAGTGGGGGCTTTTTCCTGCCCCCGGCTGTTAGTTTTACTTAGGAAATGCCTGGGCGGTGTGAAGTCATGTAGAGAATAGGTTTTCATTTTGCCATGGACACCTATTTTTTGATTATTTACCAAATTATCCTGCACCCCCTTACATCCAATGGCTTGATTTTATGCAGACATTCAAAACCAGATTTGAAGACAAGCAAAAAACGCAAATCATGGCAAAAAACGGCCATTTTTTCATCCGCTTTTGACAGGCAGGGGACAGAAAACTCAGTTTTCTGAAGGTTTTTGGATTTGGTTTTTCCCGGTTTTTTTTTTTTTTTTAATCCCCTGCAGGGGAGACAGAGTAATGTTCACATTTTGGGGCAAAAAATATTAGTTCTTAGGATATGTGGACATTGGTGGTCCTAGACCTGTGGATACCTGTGAACAGGAATGCAGATATATACTGTGGCGTTCCTTCCGCTGTCCCTAGTGAAAAGAAAAAATGTAATCACAATTTCACTCTGGTTATTCCTTTTTGTAGGATCACAGCAGCTCTATATGGTGTCAGGTTTAGAAATCAGGTGTAGAATTATCTTTTCGTTCCACTCCTATGCAATTGGTTGTCCCTGTCCAAATTGGTTTATAAAGCTGTTAACAGCTCAGAACTCAAGAAATACACGCCACAGGGTTTGTTGGAGTACAGTTTGTTTTTTAAGAGGGAAATTACACTTAAATAACTTTGATAGTTTAAAAAACGTGATTTTTTTATCAAATATGTTTGGGTTTCTTGGCTGTTGACGGGAATTTTGATTAAACCAAGAGCAGGATATATAGAAATATAATGGTTTCCTTCTTTGTATTTGCGCAGTATAACTTAGGCGCTGGCAAAATATTATTGTATTCTTTCTGCGTCATTTAAAAGAGGAACTTCTGAAGGTCTTGTTCTTGCTATAAGCAGGGCTGCTGTTCCAAGCATAACAGTCTGGCACAATATCTGACAAATTCGATAAGGATGTATAAAGAGCAGTTTAAACACGATAACTGGTGAGCTAGATAATAATAATAATAATAATAATAGAACAGATTATAATGTTTTCCATGAAATCATCAACCTGACAATGGTGTCCTCAATCACCCACAAAATAGCGATTCAGTGGCTATAGAGTCTACAATCCACATCCCCTTCCTTTGAAAAAAGGGGAGGGGGGGGTATGTAAGGGCACCCCCGACCCAACCCAAATTTTACAGCAGCTGTATTACAACCTACTGCTTCGTGAGCCGAACTTTTTTTTTCTTTTTTTTTTTTTCCCTTTGGGTGTGCTCCCCCCTGTTGGCGAGTGGGGAAATATTTAAAATGTTATATTTTTTAATATTTACCCAAATTCAATGAAAGAAAAAATTACTAAAAATGTAGACAAAAATGAACACACAATATTTCATCTATATATTAAAAATTTTTTTTTTTATAGATTCCCTTTTTAAAGGGGTTCTCCAATTTAGTTGGACAAGCCCAACTTGTTAGGAGGATCCATATATAAGTGGATGATGGCAGATGATTGCCAGTTCCTACAGTGTTTAGAAGGAACCCAGCTATGCATAAAGGAGGGAAAAGCCATGAGTGTTTCTTGTTGGACCAGTTTATATAGGAATTATGAGGATTCCTCTGATTCGCAAGGAAAGCAAATGATCCGTGACGAAGTCAAGCGTTTTCTTCCAATTTGAGCACAAATGACCGTGTTGAGTTTAAAATCCTTTAATTTCCCAAAAACCTTACAAAGCTGTATTTTTGACAAGAGGGGACCAAATATCTTTTTAAAAGGGGAAAAAAATTGTCATCAAAAAAGAGTCTTTTTTTTGGGGTTCCCATTTTCTATTTTTTAAACACATTTTTAGGCTTTTTTTTTTTTTTTTTTTAAATTTTAATTTTTCTTTTTCCCTTCCCAAAGTTTTTTTTAATAATTAAGTCTTGCATTTTTTCATTTTGGCCATTTAGGTTGGGTTTTCCCACTGTTTTTAACGGGCAGTCAAGAGTTTATTTTTCAGCAGTTTTCATGCACATAGGGAATTTAAAAGGGGGTTTTATCGTTACAAAGTTTCATGTCTCGTTTTGGGGGGGACATTTAAAAATAAGCACTTTTGAAAATTGGGGTTGCATTCCCTTGTCATTTGGGTTTAGCAGATATCACCCTTCTCTGTAAATTTCGGAAATTCGGGTTTTTTTTGCTTTTTGTGGTCAGAACCCCCTTTGGTCGATTCCCTAGAAAACGCCCCCTGCACTGGGGGAATTGGATGGCTGACATTTCATTCCGGGCCTGTTGGGATACCCCCCTAGACGGGGGAAACGCCCCGGTCCCCCCCCTGCGCTGTGATTGGCTCCCCCCCACACTCTGTGTTTAATCCCCTCTGAGCGTTAAAATCGATAGTAAAAACCAAAGGTCGGGCTGTCTTTTTGTAATCTCCCAGTATAGGTAAAGGGATCTGGGAAATTTTTTATTCCCCTTTTAAAAAGGGCTTTTTGCCAAGAGGTTGTTTCACCCCCTCATAGGTCCAGCCCTTAAGCTGCTACTTGGAAAAAAGGGGCGTTTTTGTTCCCCCAATGAATGCAAGCCCCGCCCCCCTTAGGGAATCATCATTTTTAAATGTATAAAAAAGGGTTCAACACTTTGTCTTTTAAAGCTTTGTGTATGCAGTCTTGGGGTGATCACCCCCTGCAAGTCTTTAAATTGTACACAATGTAAAGAAAAAGAAAATATTTGTGAAAAAACTTTAATTTTATTTTATGCACACAAAAGCTTCCCCTTTATAGTGCCCCCATCCAAAAAGCCCACACCAAGCACTTCCAACAATTGAAAACAATCAAAATTTTCCCGGGGGGAGTCAGGGTTTATGGGGGAGCTTTGTTTTTTTTATATATATAAATTATAGAGTTTGACATATTTATTTTAGGCCCTCTCTACAAAAAGGGGAGAATTTAGGGGGGAATTTTCCCCTTGTGAGGGACTAGACCCCCAAAACCCCTTCCTTTTTAAACCCAAACCACCCTACCACCCCTTTCAACCGGGCCCAAGTTATTACGGGTTTGGGGAAAGGGTCTTGTCTCAAAGCAGATTGCTTCTCCCCCATTTTCACTCGCATGTTCATTGACAGCAAGAAGAGGTCTTTACTTGAAGGGCTGAATTTTCCCCTTGTATTTTAGTAAAGGTCTCTGCTGTTTTGTTGTCAGTACAATTTTTAGGGGGAACACCACTAGAAGTTAAAGGCTGTTTGGGTTTTTAGTGTAATTTTTTTGTGAATACTAAAACATTTTAACAGGTTCTTGCTGGGCGTTTGGGGCCTGGGGAAAGGGTGCAGGGCATAAGCAGGAAAGGGGGCTTTCAGAGGTTATAAAACCCGACAAAAACCCTTTTGCATCCCCCGCTTTTTAAAAAAAATGTTTTCACAGGTTTTTCAGTGAGGACAGGGCAAATCCTCCCGGGAGGAGAGACACGCCTGCTGCCCCGGAGAGGGCCCCGCCCCTGGATTTCAAACTCAATCTGAGAAAATTGCTGAATAGCAAGAGCATCAAAGATAACACCCCTTTAAAAGGCGAACTCGGCTCCATTCACTTCTATAGGGGAGTTTTCTAGTCCTGCCCCCGTGACCTGGGAAGAAGGCCCTGGGGCAGGGGGGGGAGAGGGTGAACTGGAATCTCCTCCTTTTGATGGTGGATTCCCTTTTTTAACTATTCAAAATGGTGTTTTGTTTCAGTTTGACCCTCTTTGTGCTGATAATTTAAACAGAAAAATGGATTTTTTCTTATCAGAACAGGAAAATTCAGATGTTTTTTGGGTTTGGGGGCCAAAGTGAAACCTGCAGGACTTAAAAATTATTAAAAAATTTTGAAAGTGATATGGAAAATTTAAAAAAAAAAAAAAATAAACCAAAAATTTTTAAAATGTTTAACATAAAAAAATGTAGTTAAACAAGAAGCATTTTTATGCCCTTCCCCCTTTAAGGGAGGTGGTGTGTTTAAAAACCGCCTATCTGGAAGTGGAAAATTTAATTACCCTTCCCATTTTTTTTAAAGTGTTACTTTCCCCCCAAAGGCGGGTGCACCCCCACAAATTTTTTGGTTTACTTTTATATGTTCGTCAATCCGCAAACCCCATGGGGGGTTTTTGAACTCAGAATGGATTTCGAGTTTTTTTTGGCCAAACCTATTTTTTAGGCTTGATTTTCCCATCCTGATAGGGAGCTGGGTAACGGGTTGATGTTTGCAAGTAATTTCTGATGGTCTCTTGTACTTTACTATTGCTTTTTGGTATTTTTTGCTTGCTGGTGTTTTACAGTTTATAAATGGAATATACAAAAAAAAAAAATATATTGTAATTGGTTAAAATAGATTGTCCAGTTTAAAATTATGATTAAATGCCTTTCTTTTCTTGCTTTCTTCTCCATTGCACAAGAACTTGCTTTGATGGGTACTTAGTTTCCCCAGTTCTGGTTGTGCTCCATAAATACCTTGTATGCTGCGTAATCTACATAGTGCTGTTATTGACTTTTCCATCATCAACGTTCATACTTTCTGGATGGTTTATATCTTATGTTAATATTATCCGCTCATAACTATATTTCCATTTATGGGAACACAATGTGATGCCGTTTGTTGTTCTCCTTATGTAACATTCTGCCTTAATAAATACCTTTTTTGAATTGGAAAAATTCTGATTAAATAAGATTATGTGGGCTGCAAACAAAACAAGAAAACTCAACATTTCTATAAATGTCCATTTGTTTAGAAAAGTCCAGTATAAAAAAGAACAAGGGTAAAATGAATGTTTTCTTCCCCACACTTGGCTCCACTTCTCTGCTCCCAACTGCGGAGGAAATCTTTTTCGTGGTCTGTATTGACTTGCTTGGTGTCCCTAACCTGGCTGATTACTAGACCCATTGCATCTGTCATAGATTCTCTGTAGGAATGCAGCCTACTTCCACCACCAATAGCAGTGAATATTTTGGCAGCCATTAATACCTACTACGCCACCCAGGCACACCAAGCATGCCAGAACAAGACTGACACCTGGCGAGTGCTGTGGTAGGTGTTACCGGCTGCTAAAATATTGGTGGGGAAAGCTGCTTCATTACATAAATGCAAAGTGACTAGAAATGGGTCATTTAAAAAAATTAAGTTACGTGACTTTTTAAAACTTTTATTACTTGTTGGCTGAGTTGCATAGATACTCCATGCATTAAATGGTTGGCTTGTCTTCCTGAAATCTACCGATTTCAGGCAACATAAATCTAGTGTGTAGTCATTCACTGAGGAAAAATCCTTTCTTTAGATTTTTTTTTTTTTTTTATAATATCAGATAAAATCCTACTATAATACTACCCACAGTCTGTAGTGAGACAACCCTTTTATTGTCAAAGTTTAGCTTTCCACGTGTAGCGAACAGTAAATGAAGACCTTTTTTTCATATATATATATATATAGATATTGCTTTATTTTGTTTTGTGTAGGAGGTGAGATTTTATCAGCACACAGGATTCCCAAGGTTATTGATCTGCTCCTCTCTCTCTCTCTCTCTCTCTCTCTCTCTCTCTCTCTCTCAACGATCGATCCTCGTCCATCGTCATCCTGCTCTTCCTCTCTCTCTCTCTCTCTCTCTCTGCCTTATCGATCTCTCTCCTTCTCTGCCTCTAGCTCTCATCGCTTATCTCTACTCTTCTCTCTTATCTGAGAGCAAGGGAAGTGAAGTCGGTTACACAAGACTGCTTGGCAGTAGGAACAAAGAAATGTTGACTAAGTTTACTTTCGGGGCTCGAAGCTCTCTGCTGTATAGATAGATTCCTGTTCTCATGTCAGTGCAGTTAGAAGAGCTGATGAAACAGGCCTCTTTTGTATGCTAATTGCTGCTATAGAACCATCCACAGCCAGACCAAGAGGAGACAGGAAGCATTAGGGCCTGTCTACACGGCATGGTTTTACCGTTGGATTTTCAGACGGTTTTGAAACAGTCTGAAAAATAGACTTCAATAGAAAATCCGTCCAGTAGTCTACAATGCTAGTTTTTTTCTGCTAGTCGGATTTCAAAGCCACTGGCGTTCTCAAACACTTGGAATACGCACGTTCTTCTGTCGGATTTACAGCAGAAAATGCATTGTTCCAATGTTTAGGGGGATTGGCCAATCCGAAAACACTGTCAAAAACGGTCCACAAACAACCCAAAAAAACGATAAAATACTGGTCATATGCTAAACCAGAACCGACCGGCATTTTATCTATGTGTGGACAAAGCCTTAATCTAAAGCTGTTTTGGCTTTGTGAAACCTTAGGGGGGCCCTTCCAACGGCATAGGACAAAAACCCGGGGGGTTTGCCGCCGGTTTTTGTCCTGTTTTGCGGCCGGCCCCACGGCCGCGGGGGGTTTGGGGGGGGGGGTGGCGGCTCCCCCCTCCCATTGAGATGCACAGCCCTCCCCCCTCCCATTGGGAAAGCACAGTTCCCTCCGGAAACCGGGGCGGAAGATTGGCATTTCAAATTTTTGTGCCGGACCCCGCGACAAAACCGCCGGGGGGAAAACCCATGCAGTGGGGACTGCGCACGGGTTTTTCCATAGAGCAAATTGTGTCCTTTCGGCCCGGGTTTTTCGGCGGTCTGAAAAACCGAAACGGCTTATCATGAAAACCCGTGCAGTGGGGACATACCCTTATGGTGAGAAAATCTAATACTGTCGGAGCAGAAATAGGAGCTGCACCAATACTTTTATAAAGTGTTACAATGGAAGCAATTTAATACAGATAATGTGCACATTGCTCTCATCTTACAAGTCTTGCTATATTTGTTGCAAACCATATTCAGGTGTGATACATTTATAGCAATTACCACCTCTTACAGGTACTTAGAGGGTTGCAATCCATAGGCAGATTATCACATCGGGATACGGGCATTTCATGGGGTGTTCTGGGTTAGTGAGCATAAGACATCTATAAGCTAGTATCTCACCCTCTACATGGTCCCCCTGTTCAGACACTGAGTGGAGTAACTACCCAGAAAAGGGTGACCCTACAAAGACTGAGGTGATATCTTTACCCTTAAAGGGGGCGTTGCCTCGTAAAAAGGAATGTTTTAAATTTGTTTGGGCCAAATAACTTTTTTTCAAATATAGCATTTGCTCCTTTGTTTCCCCTAAGGAAATCAAAGTTAAATTTAGAATTCCCTGGCTGCAGCCCTTAATACCAAAAATGTAAACCAATTTTTCCCCTGGTAGGTTTGTCCAAAAGATACATTTTTGGAGTGATTTTTTATACAACCCATCTGAGTACCTGTAAGAATATGTCCAGACGAGTAAAATATACTCGTCTGACTCGTCTGATTCTACCATTGAAAACTATGATGGACGACGCGAGTTTTAATTTCATGGGATGTTTAATTTGGATTTTGTTTTAGTTCTTTTTTCCCAGCAGACTTGGGCTATGTCTACACTGCATCGGATAAAAAATGGTCGAAAGCGGACTTTTTTTTTTTTTTTTTTTTCCTTCGATGCAGGACCGCAGTTTTTGTACAAAGTGTGACCAAAAAAACACGGTCCTGCATCGGAAAAAAAACTGCTGCTTCTCGTTTTGCCATCAATTGTATTGTATGGGAAGACGCCAAGAAAATTCAAAGCCCCGGCGTATTACAGAACATGTTGTATAATGCGCCAGAAGACGAGCAGAAAAAAGACGCGCTGTGGAGACTGCAGCTCGTCTTTCCTATTGCCGCCTATGGGGCTGTGCAAAAACGATTTGATCTTCAGCGCTTTTAAAAAATTAAAAGCGCCAAAAATACGATCGTAATAGTGTGCAGTGGAGACATAGCCTTACAATTGCCAAACAAGTCCCACTCATCTCTATGGGATTTTGGAGTCAACAGTTAAGGGCATGTTTTAAACAAGGTTTTTAAACCCTCCCTATTGACCTCAATAGTAAAATGTCCATGTGGAAGAAGATGGAATAATGAACATCTTCTACCCTTCTTTTTTTTTTTTTTTTTTTTTTTAGTTTTAAAAGTGACTAATAAAAATGTGTTGCATGAATTACAATGTGTGTTTTCTATTGAGATCAATGGAAATGGTTTAAGGGGTGTTATGGGAGTTCCAAAATCTTCTCTGTCCGACAGGGCCAGATTTAAAAATTAGGGGGGGTGCGGGGGGCAGCCCCAGTTATAGCACAGAACGATAGTTGTTCACATGCTATGTGCAGCCAATCACAGGCCACAGCATCACGTGAGCAATGAAGCTCTATGCTACAGTGAGATGAACAGGTCGGCTACCGGGACGGAAAGGGAGCGTCACAGAGGTGAGGATGCTGCTTTTTTTTTTTTTTTTTTTAACCAGGCCCCGTTTGACAAAGAAGCTTTTGGAACTCCCGGAACATCCCTTTAACATTTGGTTTTTGATGAGAATTTCAAGTTGGAATCTGCGTTCTATTATCATTACCGCCGACTTTCGTTCTTGATTAATGAAAACAACATTCTTGGCAAATGCTTTCGCTCTGTCATCTTTCGCCAGTCCAAGAATTTCACCTCTAGCGGCGCAGTACGGCTGCCCGCGGCAATCCCCCATTAATCACCCTTTCTATTGTTGTTACACCTGATTACTGTTTGATACAAATACATTTACATTACTGTCTTTTCACATGTTTTGCTATGTTTCTTGCAAATTGTTTCCATTGTAAGACTTTTTATAAAGGCATTGGCGCAGCTCCTATTTCTGCTCGCAGAGTGCTAGATTTGAAGATATTGGTTATTGTCAGACCGTGGTTAGTGTTAGGCCATGTTCACACGGTGTATTTGCAGGGCATAATTACGTCCCGCAATTACGCCGTGTGACCGGGAGCGGGGGGCCGGCACCTCGCCGGCCCATAGACTTGACTTACCAGCGGCGCAGATACGCTGCTAGTAATTCACATGTCAATTATCTCCCCCCGCCCCGGGCGGGGAGAGGAGACGTAATCCATAGTTCTCTATGAGAACTGTGAATTACCGTAATGAATGGGCCGTTTTCGGCGCGTAATTACGGACTGAAATACGGCCCATTTTAAGCCGTGTGAACATGGCCTTAGGTTAAGGCTATGTTCACAACGCGTAATCCATAGCTTTCTATAGGAGCTATGGATTACAGTGATTGCAGCGCTCATTTCGACGCGTATAACGCGGCAAAATGTGCGCCAAAATAAGCCATGTGAACATACCCAAAGTCTGCATGACAAGTTTCAAAATGCCATCCAAAATTCAACGGCACGGTTTTTGGAGCAGATTTGTGCAAAAGCCACAGTTTGTTTTCAGATTTGCCATTGGCCCTGTACACTTAATATACGGGACCAGCGACAAATCTGAGCACAATTTCGCAGAATATATAACCTATTGCATATTCCACCAGATTTTAAACCAGATGGTAAAAAAAAAAAAATAATAATCGGTGCTCTATAGACTACAGCAAGGATTTTTCATTGCTGTATATGTAGCACAGTGTACTGTCAGATTTTTGGCGGATTCAAAATACTGAATCGGACGGTAGAATTGTGCAAAAACTAGCGGTGCAACGCGGTCCAGCGATGGGAAAGTTGCTGTGTAGACCTAGTCTTCTAGAATCCTTTTGTTGGCTAGGGTAGGGTCAGCCTGATTTATAGTGTAATTGAATATACGATATGGATCTTGGTTCTCATTATCACGTCTGAAGATTTTTGATACGTGCCTGTGCAGAGAGTGGCGGCTCCTCCATCCAGGACTGTGCCTGCTCTTCTATAAGATTATACAGCGCCTGAGGCCGGGTGCACAGCGCTCCCCGCCCCAAAGGTCTGGTAATAATCTAATTGACTGTAATGACTGTGGGATTATTCATCATATTGAGCTATGGCTGCTCGCCCTGTGCTTTTCTACTGACGGCGTATATAAAGCACGCACGGGGAAAACAGGTTAGACGGCTCCGAGATTTTCAGATACTCCCCAGAGACGGGGCTGTTCTCTGGAGCTCCCGAGTATTGGGGAAGCTTGGGATCGGTCCCCTTGGGCCAGCAATCCTTTATGAAGATTATGTGATTTTTTTTTTTTTTCTATTTTTTTCTTTGACCATTGGGCTCGCACTTTGGCTGTTGTGAAAAGTGCGGCGGCTTTCAATCTACTGAGTGGAGAGTATGTGGATTTACAGAGAACCACTGATCTCATTGGATTCAGTCAGGATGGAGCTCCCATACTATAGCAGTATATGGGCCGCTTCTATTCGAGAACCCCCAACAATCCTCTGGTGATTGTAAGCCAAGCTGTGTCCCCTATCTGCTATATAATAGACAATAGGAAGCTGCTGCCTACGGCTGTGTTCACACACGGGACCTCATTTATCAAGTCTCTGTTGCCCGTAGCAACCAATTAGTGCTCCGATTTTTTCTTATACTGTTTTTGGCTTGGTTGCTATGGGCAACAAGGACAGTCTTGCTGCCTGACACTTTTGATAAATGAGGCCCACTGTTTTTTTTTTTTTCCAATGCAGAAATTCACAGTGTAATTTGTGGCAGAAATCTTAAGGGATCTCTGGAAGGCGCTTGCCAAGTTTTTTGGATTAAAATTGGCCTCCTAACAATAGGGCTAATCTGCATCCTGGTTCCCAGTGCAAAATCTAGTGACTGGTCCCTTTTGGAATTCACATATAACAAAAAAGTTCTGAAACTTTCTAATATAATATAATGTTTGGTTCCTTACTATTTTTTATTTTTCAAAGTATCTGCTTGCTGTCAACGGATAAAAACCTACTTTGCTTTACTTCTCAAGTAGGTCTAACGGCGACACTTTGTTACCCGTGGCAATCAGAGTGCAACTTTCATTTATCCAGTGCAGTGTAAGCTATGCAAGCTGAGCTCTGGTTGCTGTGAGTGTCAAAGACAATCTCACTCTTAGGGTATGTTCACACGGGGTAATTTTGGCACGCATTTTGCATCGTATTTGCACTCTAAAAAGGGCGAGATGCGCGCCAAAATTACGGTAATCCAAGAGAACTATGGATTACGCCTCCTGTCCCCGCTCGTACAATACAATCATATTGTACGCGCGGGGAGATAAGTGACGTCAATTACTTGCGGCGAATACGTGCTGCGAGTAATGAATGTCAATGGGGCCGACGGGCTGCCACCCCCTCCTGTGCTACAGAAGCACGCGCGTATTAGCACGACTCCCAAAGCACCGCGCATAATTGTGGCCATACTGTAAGGAAGCAATTTAGGGTGCCCTTATGGCTAGTCCCTGGAAATGATCACTCTTTACAGCCAGCATGCCAAACTCCTAGGTGAACACAGGCCAAATCAAGAAGGTTTAAGTTTACACGAGCTGGACTTTTTTTTTTCAAAAAGTCCAACCAAAAAAAGAACAGTGATAAAATGAATGGTTTCTTCCCGACACTTGGGGTTGTTGCAATCAGTGGGGGCCCAGTAATAGGACAGGCAGGCTTGGACTTACCCACAGGGGAATAGGGGAAACCCCCGGTGGGCCCCTGAACCTGATAGACCTGGAGTTGTTTCATCAAAAAATGACCATGTTTTTATGTAAGACACCTTTTTTTAAGAAATTTTGATCATGGTTTGTTTTTGTTTTTTTTTTTTTTTTGTATTTTTATATTTTCCATATCACTTTTTAAATATTTTGTCAATTTTTGAGTCCTGCAGTTTTCACTTTGGCCACTAGGCGTAACGACAATCTGACACTTCCTGTGCTGAAGAGAGTTTTTCAGTTGTCTGCTCATAATCAATACAGGCAGGGTTAAAATGAAAGATGAGGACACCAATGTGTATAGATAACACAGGATCCACCAGTCACAATAGGAGAGATCACAGCTCCCCCTCCCTGTACACGGACTTCTTCCCAGGTCACAGAACACACCTAAAAAAAACTCTCTAGAAGTCAGTGGGACTGAGTCAGACTTAAGGCTCCTATGTGCATGAAGCTGCTGTAAAGCATCTCTCTAAATGCTGTTAAAAGCAATACAAACAAGAATGCTGTCCCCACCATCATATATAGAGAAATCTACAATCCAAAAATAAAAATGGCTAAAAAGAAAAGAATATAGATCAGGCTCTTGTTTTAATAAATAAAGAAAAAAAAATTGACGACAGATTCCCTTTAACTGCATATACCTTCTTGGGATTGGCAGAAAAGCGTAAAAAGAGAGGCAAATGGCAAGATGCAGAATATAGGGGCATAGGTACAGTCACTTACAGTAGTTGTAGGATGGGCCCTAAAATAAACTCCACCGGCAGGTCCAGAAACAACTCAGCTGGGGGACCCCTAGAATCAACTCCACCTGTGGATCACAAGCATCCCAGTCCAACACTGAGGACATGTCTATGGTGGCACAACGCCTTTAAAGGGACTCTGACATCAGAAAAGACTATTTTTGTTAAAACCAATACTCCTGGAAAACTTTTTTTTTTTTCTTTCAGCAGTCCTGTATAATTTAGAAAAGACACAATCTTGTCCCTCTCTAGCTGTAAGAGCACTTTTGTTTGGCAGGGCAGACTAATCTCCTTTTACTTCAGCTGCTACTTATCGGAATCTCATTAGAAATAGTAGGTAATTACTTAAAGGGGATGTATCGCTTCTTTAGTTCGGCTGATTCATACTGCTCTCAGCTTCTCAACTCTAGAAATGCAGAGGTGTTTCTCCCCCTCCCAGCTGGGTGACATCATCCCCCCTTCACTGTTCATGCTGGCTCCCAAGACTGCCCCCCCTCTTCAGTCCACATGTTACTGTGTCTCTCCCTATGCAGTCTTATTTTGTAAGAGCTGTATACATTCCACAGGCTGCATTCAATCTAGACTGAGCACTGATCTCTTCTCCTCTCACAGCTGGAGATTTGTTACAGTTGAATCCAGCTTTCTATGAACAGCACAGATTTCCCTTCTATGCAGGAGAGTTAGGCACCGAGACACAACTGTGCTCTTTTCTGATTGTAGAATCTGCTGCAGTGTGTTTCTGTGGGGTGTGGAGAGAGAAAATGCTACGGCCCCTAACTCTGAGTCAGAGAGGCAGGGATTGACACACCTTATATCCAATCCCTTGCCCGCTCCTGTCACATGCACCTCAAGAACATCTCCAGAATCCGTCCTTCTCTCACTATCGAAGCAACTCACTCTCTGTGTTGCTCTTATTCTTTCTGGTCTTGACTACTGTAACTCCTTGCTTATCGGTCTCCCTCTCTGTAAACTCTCCCCTCTCCAATCTATCCTGAATGCAGCAGCCAGGCTTGTCTTTCTCTCCAGCCGCTATACTGATGCCTCTACCCTGTGTCAGTCACTGCACTGGTTGCCCATCCAGTACAGAATACAGCATAATCTAATTACTTTCACCCATAAAGCTCTCCACAGTGCTGCACCCCCATACATATCCTCCCTCATCTCTGTCTACCACCCTGCCCGCTCTCTCCGCTCAGCTGCGGACATCAATCTACAGACCACAATCATCCGAACCTCCCATGCCCGTCTTCAAGATTTCACACGTGCTGCACCCATTCTCTGGAACATGCTACCACGTACCATCTGGCACAACCCCAGCCTTAGCAGTTTTAAGTGTGTCCTGATAATACATCTTCTCAGGCAGGCCTACCAAAACCACTAATTGCTAACCCCCACCTTCTATCACACACATCTGTCACTCCCTGTACTAGGGCACTCACAGGCATTTATCTGTATATAGATGTACTGTCATGGTGGCAGGGTCACACAATTTTTATGTAAACCACCTCCTATTTATGAAACCAGGCTGTACCATTGTAAATTCAGCACTTCTCCTCCGTCGTCTCCCCCAGACACCCTCATAGATTGTAAGCTCTTGCGAGCAGGGCCCTCACACCTTGTGTCTCATCTGTAAGTAGCTTTCACTGTGTAATGTATGTCTTTTGTCTGTAATTATACCCTCTACAAAGTGCTGCGGAGTATGTTGGCGCTATATAAATAAAGATTATTATTAATTTGTGCTGTTTTCTGATTGTAGAAGCCCTGCAGTGTTGTTCTGTTTCTTCTGGCTGTGCAGAGTGAAAATGTGTAGGTCCCTTACTCTGAGTGAGAGACACAGCTCTGTGAATACGACCGGGGGCTGAACAGAATGTAAATGAGCTCTCAGCTAGTGAAATGCAAGGAGGAGGGATCCGACCAGCACTGGAGATCAGTGTAAACACAAGATAAGGGACACTGTGATAACAAGACAGCTTTGCTAATGACATCTAATTGCAAAGTTACTTGTTTTCACTGTCACTGAAGACCATTTAATGAAATGATAAAACCCCTTTAATGAGCTATTGTGCTCTCCACATTTAAGATTATACTAGACCATGAGCAATACATGAAGGGAAATGCGGTACTTTTTTTGCACTGAGGACAGAGGTTTCTTCACACTTATCAGGTTATTGCTGATATTTACACTTCCCAGACCAGAGACGACTAGGAGGAAGGACCATTCAACCATCCCCCACTGTTGTGCGATCAGAGCTCGCAGAAGGGAAGTGAGAGAGAGTAACGTCCATAGGGGAACTTAAAATAGTTTTATATAGATTAAACTCCCCACCCAAAAAAATCCATATTAATCCACAATAGTCGCATTTTGCTTGTCAATAAGTTTAAAACAAAAATGTTGATGGTCTGGTCCCTTTAAGGCACTTCCGGGAGTCGTTCCATCTGACTATAGCTACCTCTACTTGAATTTAACATCTTGTTGTGCTAGAGCTGTGTGACCATAGGAATACTTGTCTTGTTATATTTAGAAAAACATTGCTACATGTGCAGATTTTCTTGCTCTTATTTTATTATGTTTATTGCATTTCATACTCCCCATATTTGATACTGTCCACACTGGTATCCAGTCTCTAACTAGTACAGAGGAATATCACAAGGCTATTATGGTAAGGGGCTGTAGAATCCACAGCCCTCTGTTGGTTGTAAAAATCCTCATTTTGCTTTTGACCACCGAGTCTTGAGACAGCAAAAAGGATTTTTTTAGCCAAGCCATTTCTTTCTTCAGACAACGCTTTTCGGGATTTTTGTCCCTCTTCAGTGCAAGAGTAGAGAAGATACTGGCTGGCTGTGTGGGATTTGTTACAACCAACAGGGGGCGCGGGGCTACTCAGCCCCGTCCCATAAATGCCTTGTGTTATGCAGATGCTAGTAGAGGGCGCTAAGGGCAAACAAATCTTACATGCCTTGTTCGGTGCTCTCCTTTAGTACAGAGGAGTCAAGCAGATGTTTGTCTACATTTTTCCTGTTGAATGCTTCTTTTTTTTTTTTTTTTTTTTAGTTTTTAACTTTGAAATAATGTTTCTCGTTTCTAACACTTTTTGTTTAAAGGTAAAAAACAAAAACGCCTTATTACACCTTAAATAATACATTGATTGTTGCATTTATGCTCATGTATGTTAGTAAGTCAGACTATGTAGTGGAACATCTTTTTGCCCTTAGTGACTAGCTCTGAACATCTGGTCCTCTTAGTTGTGTGGTCTGATATATTTTATTGCTATGATTTTGTTTATACAGAAATTAAAGGAGGTCTCCTTTTTTTTTTTTTTTATTTGTTATTGGGTACAGAACTGCATTATATTAAAGTTTTGGTAATTCTTTCCTACTCATTAAAAAATACTTACTTGACCTGCTATGCAGAACCAGGCACTGGGCCTCCCCGCCCCCACCCCCCACTGCAAAACATTTGACTTTCATTGATCACATGGCCTTATTGAAGGTTTTGACGTCACTCCGTTTGTGTTTTTTGAAGCCAGGCTCAGCTCAGGAACACTCCCCTGTAGTGGATGTGACCTGGGCAGAGAACGATCTAGCGGCATTCACTCTCTTCAGCCTGTAGTGAATAGAAGTAATTACAGGGGTAGGGGAACTGTTTATCTTTGAGTGCTGCTGAGAGGATTTAAAATAATGGGAGCAGAGGACAGCAGTTCACAGCTGGGGGTGTGTGTGTACTGCTGTCATGAAAATGATGAATGCAGTTCTGTACAGTTTACATACGGACTCATAAGTCCTAGCTTTCATCATTATCCTGACAGCAAGTACAGAGCTGGGGGGGGATTACACACCAATGTTCACACAATGTCTAGCAGTGATAACTGTGGAAGGAAGTCCTAGATTACAATGCAGTCTGGGAGTTGTAGGAAAGGAATGCTGAAGAACTACTGATACTCCCACAAGCAGAAAGTTTCACTGCAAAAAGTGGATCCTATGATTGAGGAATAAGGAAGCAAAATAATAGAAACTCATGAAGGTTGTGGAATATCTTTACTTTTCAATATAAATGCTGTTTATAGTGCTGCAATTTAAACTAATTATTGTGCTCCATGTCATATGTAGTATTTTTCTTCGTGGCACACTGGGTATTTGTTAGTAGTAAGACAGTGGCTAGTCCACACTGCACAGTAGCTCATGCTGTATAATAAATCGGGGGCATGTTTAGATCCTTTTGTTTAACTTTATGCCATATTTTTGGTAATTTATGCCACCGACTTTTGCTTCATTTACTGGCGCACAGTTTCACATGTTTATGCCATAGAAACAACGACTCCAGCTATGAATCACGTCTCTAAAATCTACCTAAAACACAAAAATCTGGTGTAAAGCATGAAAGCCACTACCTTAGCATAAATTGCTGCAGAATTCCAGAGCAATTGGCATAGGAAAAGTGCCCCAATATATCTAATAGAGAATGCGGCGGCACATGCCCCATGAGTGGTCCTGTAAATCTACATAGCTGTAGTGATGCACAGGCCCTAGTTCCTGAAGGGCCCAAAGTCGTCTTATAATTACAGCAGTACAGGGAGTTTTCAGGTTAGTGGAAA
>JAODAL010029472.1:0-51544 GCA_025379985.1 Phyllomedusa bahiana | reverse complement strand
AAAACTTTTTAAATAGGGACTTCCCCCCCCCACCCCGTAACCCCCCCTTTAAAAGTTTAAGATGCGAACACCAGCCCTGGCTCTCCCCGCAAACTGTAACCCCGGCCCTGCTACTGACTGTTGTTAATAGAGACGGAGCCAGCTCTTGCTTCCCACACCCACGTAAGCCCAGCCCTGCCCTGAACCTAGTGATCCACTTTTTCAGACTCATCCCCTTGATCAGAATTTTTCCTTCAACCCACTTGACAGTAGAATGCGGTTTTTTCAGACAGACCCCGTTACCTACTTGGGAATCTGTTTCTTTTGCTTCATTTTTAAATGTCACGGTGGAACAATGTCACCAGTAAATGGCAAGTAGTCAGCACAGCAGTAATGGAAAACGGTTGTTTTTATATGTTTATTTTTTTTATTAAAAATTTTTCTGTGAGGGGCCAAAAGGGCACCTGTGGGGTTTTTTGGGTCTGCTGTGTTACAGGATAGGATAGTCAATGTCCATTTCACTAAAATACTGCTTCAAAGACTACTTTCTTTGCACTTTTTTAAATTTTGGGTCAAGCGGTTTGAGGGGTTTCTGCGGTCCGGGAAGGGTATCAATTTTCCCTTACGTTTAAGAACCATTAGTAAATGTCCTATAGAATGAAATGTATTTTTGTTTCAGCCAAAAAAGTTGTCTTTAGTTTCATCTCCCCTTTGCTTCTCCCAGACTCTTCGGGTTTATCAAATTTTCTCTCAGCGGAGGACCGTTGGGGACTGAAGGGTCTGCGTCCTGGGTGTAGTGTATTCTGAGGTAGCCTTTGTTACGTTTGGCATCTCTCTGGGATTTATAAGTCCCCCCCTGTGGTTTTGGGTTTTTGCTCACGTCCTTTTGGAAATTTTTACCCACGGGGTGAAATCTTCTTGGGCCCCGATGGGGGAGATTATCAGTTCTTGTATGTCTTCCCTTTTTAATTTCGGGCCCCCCAAGTTAAATTTTCCCCCCAAAAAGTGTTGCCTATTTCGTTCCGTCTTCCCGCCTGGTGCGACTACATTTTATTTCTGTGTGCTTGCAGTTTTTGGTCTTTACCTTTGTGGAGTTTGGGTGTGACGTTTTGGGGTTTAGGAAAAGGGAACTGGAAAGGGGCCATTTACTTTTTGCCAGGGCCAAAAGTTCAGTTATGCCTCTGCTTGCAAGCTTTGTACTGGATTTATGTGTGGCATCAAGAACAATCCCCAAAGGGGGAAAATGGAGGTTCACTGGCAGGTTATAGTTATAAGGGGGGCAGCGGGGCAGCGCATTGGGGCCCTGAATCTTAAGGGGGCCTGAAAGCCCCTTTGAAAATAAAAAGGACACGGTGAAATTGAAAAGTACCCTCAAAAGGGCTATCTTGTCCTTGGGGGTTTTTTAAAATTTTAATCTTAAAAATAAAAAAATTTGACCGAAAAAACCAAATCACAACATGCCTGTTGCTGTGAAAAGTCCCTTTTGATTTTTTTCAAAATGGTGGTTTTTTATTCCTTTTTGCAAATTAGGGAGATAAAAGGGAAAATCACATGTAGCTGGCTGTGAGGGGGCTATTGGGGACGTTGTTATCTAAAGACCATTTCCCCACAGCTTCCCGGAATGTCTTAAACACAGGGGATAAAATTTTTGACTAGGGGCCATCTTTGATTACCCCGACAATGTCCTTTCAAAAATATACCGGGGCCATTTTGTTTAACAATTTAAAGACAAAAGATAAACCCTACAGTTTTTCATGCTGTATTATTTGGGGATGTTTCCCCCTTTTTATAAAATATATATATATAAATTAAAATAATACATATAATAAATATATATTTTATATTATATAATTTTTATAAATATTTTAAAATTTTGGGTATTAATAACTAATACATTAAAATAGAGAACAAAAGGGGTCACGCCCTATATTGCCTTTGTTCCCCTCCACCAAAAAGTCCCCCCCATTGAGACTTTTGACTCATTTTAAACCCTTTCCCATCCTCTTTCCCATTCCTCTTTTCCCCATTTTTGTCTTTTGGCCCAAAATTTCATTTGCCCCCACAAGGGGCCCCACCCAGTCCCTGGTACGCCCTACTCCCCTACATTCTATGGTCTAAGGTTTGTTGATTTAACTGCGGGTGAAAAGGGGGGGTAATGACTTTCCAGAGCCTTCTGACTCAATGGTTTTCCCCATGGGAATTTGTGTCTTTTTGTCCACATCATCCAAAGGGGTCAGGGGTTTGGACAGCCCGAAGGGGGCGGTAGTGGCGCTTTATCATAGATCCCAAAAAAATAACGGGAGCACAAAAAAAAAAAAAATAATACGTTTTAAAAAAAATTTTGCTTTAAAAAAAAAAACAAAAGTTTTTTGAGGGGTTTTTAGTTCACACTTTTGCCAAAAAAAATGCTTAAGCCCAACCCTTGACTTCCAAGGAAACCCCAAGCAGGTGGGGCTACACTACGTTTCATAAAGCTATATTTCTTGTGGTCAATCCAGACCTACCCTTTTAGAATGTGAAGGCACCCCCAAACCCCTGAAACATTGAAACCCTTAAAAAATCTATGTAGATGGGTGGGGTGCAAAAAACCAAGTGGGGGCAGCCCATCCCCCTATTTTTTAATTCACCAAAACACAATTTGGGGGTCCGCACCTCCAAAAAAATATAGATATAAGGGGGCAAAGCTGTGTCGGGTGTAATTTTGAATACATTTTTAAAAATAAAAAGCAGCCCCAAAAAAAAAAAAAAAAAATAGTTTTAAAAAAACCTTTTTGCTTTAAAAAAAAAAAAAAGTTTTTGAGGGGGTTTTTAGTTCACACTTTTGCGCAAAACGCTTAAACCCAAACCCTTTGGGCTTTCCCCTGAGGGCCTTTAATCAGGGGGTTTCCCCAAACTAGTTAAAACTAACGCTTTATTTCCCCCGTGGTCCCAAACCAAACCTACCTTTCCGGGAAAGTGAGGGACCAACCACTGAATACATTGGGACTCATTAAAAAGTCTTGTTGAAGGGGGGAGTGCTAAAATCCAAGGGTGGAGGGGGCCCCTTCCCCCCAAATTTTTAATACACAACACACAATTTTGGGTCCGCACCTCCAAAAACTTTTAGAAATAGGGTTTCACGCTGTGTGGCGTAAATTTAATTTCATATAACAATTAAAAGCAGCACAACCCAAAAAAAAAAAAAAAAAAAGTTTTAAAAAAAAAATTTCTGCTTTAAAAAAAACAAAAGTTTTTTTTGGGGTTTTTAGTTCACACTTTTTCGCCAAAAATGGGTTAAGCCCCCCTTCGACTTCCAACGGACCTCAATGAAAGGGGGGTTTCCCACTAATTACACTAAAGCTACTTTTTCTGGGGGCAATCAGAAATTTCCCTTTTAGGGAAAGTTTAAGGCCCCCAACCACTGGGTACATTGCAATCATTAAAAAATCTTGTAGATGGGTGGAGTGCTTAAAAACCAAGTGGAGGCAGCCCCTCCCCCCTATTTTAATACACAAACCCCACAATTTGGGTCAGCACCCCAAAAGCTATTGATATAGGTGCACGCTGGGGTTTTCGGCTTTTTAAAACTGAATTCAATAAAAAAAACAGCAGCCCCAAAAAAAAAAAAAAAAATAATACGTTGAAAAAAACTTTCTGCTTTAAAAAAAGCAAAAAGGTTTTTTTTAGGTTCTTAGTTCACACTTTTGGGGGCAAAAAAGGTTAAGCCCACCTTCGACTTCCAACGAGACCTCAAAAGCAGGTGGGGGCCCAAAAATACGTTACACTAACGCTTAAAATTTTTTCCCGGGGGTCAAACCAGACCTACCTTTTTTAGAAATTTTAGGCACCAACCACTGAATACATTGCACTCATTAAAAAGTCTTTGTAATGGGTGGAGGGCTAAAATCCAAGATGGAGGCAAACCCAACCCCCCTATTTGTAAAAACAAAAAAAACAATTTGGGTCGCACCCCCAAAAAAACTATAGATTTAGGTGGAAAGCTGTTTTCGGCTGTAATTTTGAAACATAAAACAAAACGCAGCACACAAAAAAAAAAAAATAATACGTTGAAAAAAAACTTTCTGTTTTAAAAAAAACAAAGTTTTTTGAGGGTTTTTAGTTCCACTTTTTTCGCAAAAACGCTTAAACCCCCTTCGCTTCCAAAGGACCTCAATGCAGGTGGGGGGCCTACACTTCGTTCCTAACGCAAAAAAATTTTTTGTGGTCAATCATTGAGGCCAAAGGCCCCTGGGCAAATTTCAAACATAATTTGGGAGTAGGGCGGTCCACAGCTTTTTTCAAATAGTTTCCCCAAAAAAGGGGGGGAACACAACGAAAAATTTGAGCAAAATTTTGCAACACAATCAATATGGGAATACCTATCTGGGCAAGGGATTCCCCTTTTCAACCCTTTTTAAACCATAAAGTAAACCACTGCCCCCCAGGGGTGTTTCTATCCCCTATTTTAAAATTTTAATTTTTTCTGAAGATTATTTTGCTTTCAAAAGGGCCCACAGTGCCCTTTTTCCCTTCGGTCCTGTTTTATCGGGGAAAAAAATTACAGCGGGTTTTTCTCCTGATTGGCTGGACATGATTATCGTAGCAGAAATTCAAACATAGGGCCATTTAGCCCTTTTTTCCAAATACTCATCGGGGAAACCCCCTTGGGCTTCTTAAAGTAACAATATACAAAAGGGGGTCAAAGCGCTCTTAGGGGGAATTTCCTTCCCTCCTGGTTCTAATTGTGTCACTATTTTCTGACCCCCACTAAATATATGGACCCCCAGGACATAAAATTAACTCCATCAGTCCTCCTGGGGGGCCTCAATAGCTAGCTTTTGGGAAAAGCTTTCCCCCTGGAACTCTCTGTTTTCGACGGGTTCCAGTCTTGGGAAAACCTCATCCTATTGTGTGGGGAAATTTCCCTGCTTTTTCTTTAAATTTTTAAGGCAGTCTGTGGTCTAAAACCCCCCAATTTTTCCCCCTTTTTTTCCAAAACCCACAACCCCCCAGTAATAGCAAGGGGTCCCCATTATTTCCCCCGTCACACACAAAGAAATATAAAGGGTTTTCTGCCCAAGAGTTAAAGCAAAAAATAACTATTTTAACATCAGAAAACCAGCATCTGCCTCATCTCCGGGGGCGGGGGCGATCTTGCGGGAAAAACAGGGATTGATTGGGCTTTCCTGCCCCCTTGACAGATGGGGTTTCGTGGTCACAGGACTTGGGGGGCGGCCCCAAACCTGGGCTCTGGGGTTTTTCCCACACAAACTTCATCACGTAGCCCCAAACCTCCAGGCTGTAGCTTTTTACGCAACGCCCGGATCAAAAAAAACTCAAAAAAAGCATTAGCGACAACTCTTTAACACTGCAGCCCGCAAAAAGAGGTCAAAACATCGTTTTGTAGCTACAACTCCCTTGGGGGGAAAATGCACCTAGCCTAAAGGCACTGCCTAACAAATCTCAAAGGGGGGAGAGAGCTAACTACCCCCGGGGGCGTGGGCCTGACTCAAATAAGTTTAGGGGCAGGCGGGTTTTGGCCGGGGCATAAGGGTTTTTCGGCCACTTTTAGAAACCGTGTTTTCAAATCCCTTTCCCCTTGTCCCCAAATTGCACTACAGCGGGGTATAGCGCCCGGGCAAGCGGGGTTGCCCCTTATTTCCATAAACCCCTCTTCTTTTTTCTTTTTGGCTTCCTTCTTTTTCCATTTTCCTTTTTTTCCAGGGGACTTTTTTCCTGCATCAAGGCCAGTAGTCCCCCCTTTGCGGGTTGGGTTTTGATTTTTCCTCCTGCCCCCAAAGACAGCTGACTTGTTTCCCCCTTTCTCACCTCCTGCGGCCTGTGTGGCTGCTAGGCAGCCAAGGGTTTTCCCGTCCCGTTTTCAGTTTTCCCAAAGTCCCTTTGGGTTTTCATTTATAGCTACATCCTGGCAGCAAAATGCATCCATCAGCCCTGAAAGGCTTTTGCCATTTTCACGGGGTTTTCCCCCGCAGCCGTGAGAAATCCGGGGCTTTCCAAATAGGCCAAAGTTATGGGGGGACCCCAAAAAGCTTTAACTTGAGTCCAAAAATATTTGCCCCTTTTTTGCCCTTTTCCAAACGCATGCTGCCGCCCTTTTTGGGGCTAATTTAAAGGGCCAAGGGCAGACTTTTTTTTTTCCCAAAAACCTCTGGGGATGGGGTCACAGCATACCCTGGAAATCGTCCTAAAAATTCGCAAAAGGATCCATCCACAAAAAGAACCATATCCGGGGTTCAAATGAAATTTTTTCCCATCTTCAAAAATTCTAAGAAACCCATGGCCTTTCATGTGAAACCGGGAGTCTTCTAAATTCCTCTTTTCCTAAATTTCCCCCCTTTGGGGAAGGGAAGGGAAAGGGTTGGCGGGGAAGAAAACACAACAGCGCGGGAAGAGTGACTTTTATCCGGCAGGGGGAGAGAACACTAAAGAAAAGAGGCTGATGATAAAGTCGCAGTTGAGAAGGCTTGGGATGTCACGGGGAGCCAAAAGGGATGAAGGAGTGCCCCGACAAACGTATCCACTTTTTAAACCAGCAAAAATTTGTGGGCTGCAACTACAGTTTGTAAACGGGAAGGCCTCCCCTTGCAGCTGGGCCACCCCTTGCAGATATCTTAAACTGGCTGTTTCAGCCTGATGAGCCTGTGCAAGAGCTCCCAGGGCATGCCTTTCCCCTTTTTCCCGATTTAAAGAGCTTGAAGGCCCTTCGGGTTAGCCCCGGGATCCTAGTGCAGGATACTGGAAAAAAGTTTTCCCTTCAGCTTCGGGAAAGGGGACTCAAAAAACTTAAACAAGGGGGAAAGGGGAGTTTTTCCTACACTGCCTCATACCAAAAATTTGCACGAGAGGATATCCCGTCCTAGGGATCCTGGGTTTTTCAGGAATAGGAACAGACATCAAAAGCAGGGTCCGAGTGTCGGGGTTTTTGGTGGTGCCCCTCCTTTTCTTGTTTTTGCGGGAGGGGGGCCAGGGGATCTGCTCTTTTTCAGTTAAAAGAAAAGTAAGGGGTGGCCTTGGCTTTTAGGTTTCCATGGTCCTCATAATCGGCCCCCCCTCACAGGAGAGCCCTTTGGGATCCAACAAAACCCACAGGCAAATTTTTTCCTCAAGGGGCCTTTTGCAACAAAAGAAACCACATCTCGGTAAGCCCTTGTACCCCCGGGCCAACCCCTCTTCAGTGCCCCCTCAGGGGGTTCCGGGCAGGCCTCCAAAAAAGGGACACTGGTCAGCAACCTAGCATTGGTTTTCTCAAACGGAGGAAAACCCAGATCAGAAACATTTTAGACATCGGTGAAAACGGTATATTTCCTAATTTTTGGTTTATTCATTCAGCTCAGTTTTTTTCACAACTTTACACTCGGGATCAGCATTAAATCTCATACATACCCTGTTTGGCTTGATGGGGGTTCCCCACAATCTTCTGAAACCCCGCTTTAACTTCCGACAAGGACCATAAAACCTTTTAATTTGTCTGTGTATTTCTTCAGACTGGACTATCTTCCTGAAATAGGGCATAAGGTTTTTTCCCTCAGGGCCCGGGAAAATTCACTTGTTAAGACAAAACCTTGACTCGGGGGGGGAAGAAACCCTAAAAATTCGGGCCTTCGCACCCCCCCCCCCCCCTTGCGGGAAAGGCCGGGGAAAATTTAAGGGGGCGCCGTAGTCAATTTCCTGAGCCCTCTCCACTGGTCGGGCTGTCTGCTCCTCCATTTGCCCCTTTCCCGAGGGTGCGGGTGCATGGGCCCCGCGGCTCGTTCTTCCTCCTACTTGCCCATCCTCATGCGTTGGGAGCCTACTCCCACTGAACTTCCCCCCCAGTACCAAAATTTCTCCACTGTAGGGCTGGCTGGGCCCAGTCCCATATATCCCCAGTATCTGCTTCCTTTGTTGCCCAAACAATCCCAAATTTTTCCACCATCTTGGTCCAGGAAGTGAAAGGGTTTCCCCCAAAAAGGGGGCCGGGCTTTAAACCCCCAGGGGGAAGAAGATTGCCCATCCGGGGGGGAGAAAGTAGGGGGGCTGGAGGGGAAAAATGAAAGGGAAAGGGGGCCCGGGAAAGTGGCACTAAAGGTTCGGGTAGCCCGGGGTACTGGGCAGGGCTTGAGCAGTGGGTGTGGTTACGGGGGCGGGGTTGACTTTTTGACACGGGTGGGCTTTTTCGGGGGCAGGGTTCCCTTTTGTTTTGCAGCATTTTCTGTCTACACCCTGACTTTGCTCCCACCCCCAAGACAATTCCCCCTCCGCCATTCCCAGGGTGCCGGCACAGTTTTCCCCACTTTCCTTTGTTTCAGAAACATCTCCGGGGGATGATACACATAGGAAACGGGCACCCCCGGGGCCCCCCCCTTTCTCTATGAATCCATATAGTTAAAACTGTACCAGGTTTCACCCATCAACAAACATTCCAAAATCCTTCAATCTACCTTCTTTCTGTATCAAACCCCCAGACATTTCCATTTCCCCCTCAAAAGCTTTTTTGAGGTCCTTACATCACACTTCAGTACTTGCAAATTCTTCAAACCTTTCTTCATTTTAAATACTTCCTATCCCCAATGAGACCTTAATCTAACATTTTTTTAATTCCCTCTAAAACCCGGCCAAAATGGCGTGGGGGCACTAAACCCCCCATACCAAACTTTTTTTGTTTTTATCTGCAGACACAACCACACACGACAGACTCGCAGAAAGACAGACTCGTATCAAATGTTTTAAAAAAAAAATTTCCCGGCCCCCGTCCAGCTTTTTCCCCTACCCAAGAAAAAGCCCCAATTATGAATTTCCCCCACAAATGGAAATTTTCCCAAATTTAAAACAAGACTTTTTTTTTTTTTTCCCCAAACCAGCTACCAGTCCCCCCGCTCTAAAACCCCCCCGGGGCTTTTGAACTCCCCTGTTCTCCCAGGGGGATTCTCATAAACCACCCGAGCTGGGCCTCTCGGGTTTTATGCCTGTTCTCACTGCCTTAACACCTTGCGTTTCCCCCTCTGCTTCAAAACAGTTCCAAAAAATTCAATACACAAAAACAAAAATACCCCACAAGGATTTAATTTTTACGGTCATAGGGTTTAATACATGGGCCCACTGGTTTTCCTTTAACGTGACCTAAAAAATTAACCGATGAACATATTACAGCACCCACTGACAAAACGATCTGCCCCAAAAAAGCAAAGTATGAACCCCTACTTAAACCCGGGGGCAGATATTTAAAGAGTGATGGGGCCTTTTTCTCTCATCTTCTTTCCCCCATAAAGCTGCACCATTTTAGTTTTTGGTTTAATTTAAAACAGATCCAAGCCCATGCCCCACGTTTTCAAGGCGACATCTGAAAAAGAAAGTAGCCTAAAAAGGGCTATCCTGTCCTTGTGGGGGTTAAAATTATCTTAAAAATAATAAAAGGTGCACCGAGAAAACAAATCACAACATGCCCTGTTGCTGTGAAAGTGCTTTCTGATTTTATTCACAAAATGGTGTTTTTTTATACCTTTTTGCAAATTAGTAGATAAGGAGCATCACATGTAGCTGGCTGTGAGGGTCTATTGGCAAGTTGTTATCTGTAGACCACTCCTCACAGCTTCAGGAATGTCTAAACACAGGGTGTAACTTCTGACTAGACGCCATCTTTGATTACACGACAATGTCTACAAACTACTACAGGCGGCCATTTTGTTTAACACATTAATGACAAAAGATATACATACAGCTTTTACATGCTGTATTATATATGTATGTGTCTATTATATATATATATATATATATATATATATATATATATATATATATATATATATATATATATGTGAGGTATATAGTAACTAATACATTAAAATAGAGACACAAAGGATCACGCATATATAGCCTTTGTTCCCATCCACAACAGCGGTATTGGAAAAGGCACATGGTAACTGGCAGGGGTGCCAATAGGGCAGTATGGGCAGTTCTCCTGTCACAGGCACTAATCAAAAAGGGGCCCAGTGATATGTTGAAAAATAGGAACTAGTAATAGGTGGGGGTCCCATTTGATTTAGCTGCATGGGGCCCTGAAATGGTTAATACAGATGTAGCAGAATTATTATCTTAGAGCCAAATTGTCTTCACTAAGTTGTTCCACGTATCCATTTTACTCTTATTTAAGGAAATTGTGGCTTCTTCTAACCTGTGTGTATAAAAATTAACCTGAACATCATCTCCCATTGACTTTAATGGGGTTCGGCGTTCGGCCCAAATTTTTCAAGATTCGAGGTTCGGCCTGAACTCAAATTTTTTACTGCTCGCTCATCTCTATTAAATAGCAGTCTGTTTTGGATTCTGAGTCATACACTCCTCCTATTTACTTTAGGTGATTTAAATCAGTATAAGTGGCTCCTGTTACCCAGAAAGCTGTTAGGAGTACATGACCCCTTTAAGTCTCTCTCATGTCCGGTGCCCAGGCTCAGACTGAGCTTGTAGTAGCTTTTATATAATTTCCACTTGTGTCCAATCTATGATTAAGGCGGGGTATTTAAACCCAGTCTTTTCTTCGCTGTGATCCTCTTCCTGTTTCCTTGCTCTTTCCAAGTGTGATCATTTAATGACTTCTGGTTTTTGGACTCTGGCTTGAATTCTTGCTGATTCTTGGGATTTTGTACCACAAACTCTCCTGGCCTGACCTTGGCTCGTTTGACCGTTCTTGTCCTTCTATGTTAGTCTTCTGTTTTTAACCTGCTGTCCATTGTTTGTCCTGTCTGTTTTCCCACTGGTGTCTGTAGCCTTTTCTGACAGAGGAACCTGGGTCTTTTGTGGTCAAGTCCATTCTGCTTTGAGACGGGTTCTTGTGCACACCAAAAGATTGCCTTAGACTTTGATCACTAGGAGGTGTGTGAAATCAGACAGCAGTTTTCGAAGGGGTTTACCGCAATAGAAAATGAGGGCTAATCGCTGCTGTGGAACTACAAGTGCCAGGATGGCATTGCAGCAAAAGTTAAACAAATGTACTAATCAGCACCCATATAATTAGTATATGTGTGGTGTAGAGTGTTGGCATTTGTAGTTTTGGAATTACAAGTGCCAACATTCCACATCACACATGTGCTTAATATATACATTTTTAGAGTTTTCTTAGATTTACGTTCTGAATTACTTTCTTCCTACTATGTAAAAGCTAAGCAGTGTGCATCAAGTTAATAAGATGTCTTCCTCACCTTCCAATACCCTTCATCTTCTTCCATTGAAAGTAAAAAAGAATAGGATCCCTTTCACATCATGTTTCAGCCATCTCTTGGCATTATATGTTGGTAAACCATAAAAAGGTATTTTGACATACTGTATACTGTGGTGTACCCATAGGGTACCATGGACAAAACAGTCTCAACTGGAGATTATGGTCTGTTTCTTACATTTTTGCTGTAAGGGGAACAAAAGCTTCATAGACTATGATTTTGTGTCTTACATATAAAATATAAACTGTTATGAGTTAGATTGAAAGTGGTCTAAATAATACTATGTTTGGTTTATAGAACTCTATTGCTACACTGCAGTATACAATACAACCTTTTTAATGGCATCCTAATTTATACCGGCAACAGGTGACAGCTGACATGTGGTGGGAATGGAGCCTAACAAACTGCAACTGTGCCTCCTTCTTCTCCCACCTCTTTGTGTACTTTCACACAATGGTTTTTTTGGTGCATTTTGGATGCGTTTTTTTGTGCAACAATGTAATTTTTGTGCAACAAAAAGCATTAATTGCTGTGTCCTTCTGCATAAAAACCCATGTGTGTTTTTGATGCATTTTTCGTATGCGTTTTCTCGTATGTGTTTTTTGTGTAGATAGGCACAGCAATTAATGCTGTACATTGCTGCATAAAAGACGCATCCAAAAATGCATCAAAAACGCACCAAAAATGCATCTGTGTGTGAAAGCACCCTTAGCCTACTAAGTACAAATATTAAACACTAACAGATTTTTTTGGCTGTTGAGGAGGCAACTCAAACTCAAATAGAAATTATATTTCACTGGTTCCTTATAAATAAGCTAAGTATTGGTGCAAGGAGAGGACTTATGTATGACAGAATGTAGTAAATGAGGAAGGAAACTGCTCCACATTTACTGTTGCTGACTAAAAGTTAAAAAGAATAAACTTAGGTCATATCTACACAGCACTAGTTTTTGGTCGGATTTTTAAGCAGATTCAGTATTTACAATCCCCAAAAATCCGACTGTAACCAGTGCCCATAGACCGCAATAGAAAATCTGAGCTGTAGTCTACACAGCACGTATTTTCTATTGTCGCATTTCTAAATTGACGGATTCCGCCGAAATATAGAACATGTTCTATCTTCCGGTGGATTCTAGTACAGTTCTATGTACTGGACCGGCCAAAATCTGGAAACCGGACATGGTTTTTGATACAAACCTGCACCAAAAACCATGGTATGGTGATGTTAAAATACCATTGAATTTTCGACAGCATTTTAACATTGTCATGTAGACCAGGGGTGTAACTAGAAATGGCTGGGCCCCATAGCAAACTTTTCAATGCACCCCCCCCCCCCCCCACTATCCCGTTCACTCTCTGCCCCCGTCCTCAAAAAAAGGGGAAAAAATACGAATCACGTGTACTCTTAGAAAAAATAGCGCAAAAATAGAAAAACGTAAGCTCATAAGATTTATAAGTGCCGGACGACGTGGCGGAAAATCACCAACCTCTAGCAATCAAGAGGCTCGGTCAGCCACTGGGGGCGTCCATTGTGAAACACATTCACTCAGGCACCCATTTTCATCTCTGAGGTTTTGAATGGAACCTCAGATATACATGTATACTCTGCCTAAATGCTGCAGACATAAGTACCTTCCTCATAAAAACCTGCAGCTCGTCCTGGACACTCTGTGCTCTCTCTTGTCACCTTGGGCTTGCAGCCACTGAGTCTCAGGAGTCAGGGGTGAAAAAAAGATGAGTGCAGGCACATGCACAGGAGCTGCTCCCCAGCACATCCCCCCACCCTCCCCCCCAGTTCATAAACCAAAGTAACAATAACCACTCACATCCTCCCGCACATTAATCCCTTCACCAAGTACCGAACAGGCTGCAGCACAGTAAGAGGTGGCTGTTATGCTGCTGCGTAGGAATGTTTTCTCCCTCTCCCTCCCGTTCTGACCCGACTTCATATGTGTTGCACATCTTCTTTACTTGCTGCTGGGACAGTGCAGTGAAAGGAATCACTGACCTTTTTATTTACAGGCTGCCTGGGGGCTTCTAATTCTTCCTCCTCCCTCCCCTTCTGCCAGCACTGACCTTCATCTGCATCTTTGTACTGGACAGGGGAGGAGGGGGTCGGGGGCATGATGAGCAGGAGAAGAAGACAGTGACATGCTGACTACTCCCTGCCTGCATGCTTAAGACTGCGGCATCTGTCCGCTCCTACTCTCTCTCGCCCCCTCCCCGCTCTGTCCGGAAACTTTATTGTACTGTATGTGAGGGAGAGTGATTACAGCAGCATAAGCATAGAGCCCACTAGGGGGGGGACACATAGACGGAACACTCCAAGGCTAGCAGACGAAGTAGCCGCTGCTACAGGGCCCGATTCTAGGGGGCCCGTCACGGGTCCCCTAGTGGCGTGGGCCCCGTGGCAGCTGCTTTGTCTGCTACCCTGGTAGTTCCGCCCCTGATGTAGACATAACCTTAGATAGGCAGTCATATTTATCATAATGACTCATCCTGTTTCACCATTTTGGTGCATCTTTAGACCCTCATTAACTAATGTGATTGAAGAAGAAAAGTGTCTTAAAATGCACCAAAAGTATTTGGCGTAGCATGTTGCAACATGTAGTAAACATATTTATTATGTATCAAAGACATGTTCTACACACTGCTTGACAGGTAGGCATGGCTTAACAATATACTGGGGGTGGCTTCTCAGAAAGGTGGGTTTGACCAAGATGCGACACAGTGCCCCAAAAATAAGGGAAGATTGATCAAGGCAGTTGCGCCAGAATTCTGGCTCAATTTGCGCCAAAAATAATGACTTACAAGATTTTTACCACATTTACTATGTGTTTTTAGACAGTTTCAGGCACTTCTGTGCCTCGTCCGACAAATGGGGTGTGGTCTTGTAAAAGAGCGTGGTTTGCATGGAAGGGAGCATGGCTTAAATGCACCAAAACTGCACCAGAATTTTGTCACCGTTTCTGGCGTAAAAGTAAGCTAACTTAATAGTGGTACAAACTTAGACCAGACAGTTCTAACCTGCGCCATATTTAGCAACACTATGATTAGGGATGAGCGAATCAATTCTAACGAAGTTTAATTCGTTTAGAACTTCAGGGAAAATTCAATTCTGATCGAAGCTGAAGTTCATGGTGATTCACGGTAACAAATCTAAAATGGCTGTGAGCACATGGTGTGACATGGGGCAGAGAACTATGGAGGGAAGAAGGGACACCCTCAATGACATGTGCAGACACTTAGCCAATCAGCAGCCAGCCAGCTTCTGTCACATCACAGTCCTATGAAATCATGAACTTCAGTCTGTAGAGTATTTCATTCTGTGGCCAAGAGTTAATTTATCCTCTGTTTGTGGGGTATTTTGAGTCAAATCCAGGTTGTGTTTTTAATTTTGCCCCATCTGCCTAAAAACCCATAATTTATCTGAGGGTTTTTATTCTGTACCCAAAAAATTTAATTTACCCTGGGTTTGTGGGTACTTGAGTAAAACCAGGGTGGTGTATTTCTGCCCCATCACGTTTAAAATCCATAACTTCACCTGTGGGGGTTTTTATTCTGTGGCCAAGAGTTAATTCATCCATTTTTTGTAGGTGTTCTGTGTCAAATCTTTTGTGTTTTTCTGCCCCAACATGCCTGAAATCCATCAAGTTCACTTGTAGGGTATTTTAGTCTGGGGCCCAAAGGTTAATTACCCACTTTTTGTCGGTTTTCGGTGTAAAATCCATTTTTTTTGTGTATTTCTCCCCTAAACGTCTAAAAAATCCATCAAGTGAAATACCCCTACAGACGAAATCTTCCCAAGAGTTTTTTACCCATTTTTGGGGGAATTCTGTGTAAAACCAGTGTTTGTGTATTTCTTCTCCCACCAATCTCAAACCAAAACCAAGTTCAGTTCAGTTTTTTTGGGGTTTTTGCTATCGTGGCATTTAAATTTTTTTCATTATTTGGTGATTCTTTAAAAAACGGTCAGTAGAGCCCCCCAAAATAGTGGAGAGGGTGTTGACAGTAATTTTGCATTGACATCACTAATCATTTTGCCCTTCCTTTGATCTGTCACGGTCTGGTAGTGGATCCACTGCAGGCGATGGCGTAAGCCCACGCCAGGGAGCGGAATCTAAGTAGGTCCCGGTATTCACCAAAACCCCCCGCAAACGGGGTGGACTTGCTGGGGGGGTTCCAGGGCGTTTTTATGGGGGACTTTTCTGCGGGGGCGGCCCAAGGGGAGGCGAGGTACGAATCGGCAGGTGGTCGTAGCGGGGCAGGAGGAGGTCGGGGAGGGGCTGAGGTTTGAATGGACAGGAGAAGGTAGGGCTGGCGGCAAGATTTGGTCGGGGAAACTAGGCTCGAGGTTGGTAACGGGAAAAGGCAAGGGGCAGGGCGTTTCCGTTGGTAAAAAGGACTAAGGATCCGGGAAGGTGTCAGGAAAGGGGCCCCGACTTAAAAAGGGAAATGCCCGACAATGACAATTTTCCAGGCACTGTCCCCTTTAAAACCCCCCCTGCCGGCGCGCCGGCCCTTGGGGGGGGGCCGTGCAAGCCCGGGGGCCAGAGGGGACAGAGCAGGATCGTGGCCCGGGGAAGTGAGTGGGACCCCGGGGCAGTGGGTGAGCGGACCCCGGACCCCCATTGCGGGACGGGGGCCGCTCGGGTCGGGGCAGGATGCGCCTGCGCCCGGGATGAGGGGGTCCGTGACAGTAAACCCCCCTTGAACTCCCTGTCCCCTTGAAACCCCCCCTTTTTTTGGAGAGAAGGGGAAATTTTTGGTGCTCTGGGGTTCAGGTGTTTCCCCCGGTCCCCAAAACCTCTCCTCAGGGGCCCAACCCCTTCCAGTCCTAAAAGTATCTTTTCCTTTGTTTTTCCTATACCCAAATTTTCCTTACCTGGGAAGACATTGGGTGAAACCCAGCCACAGAGGGAGGGGGAACACCCCTTCGGGGAAAAAGGGTTTAAGGGAAACCGGGGGTTTCAGTAAAGAAACGGGAACGATTTGGGGGATTCTCAGGTAGGGGGGAAACCGGAGTTTTGGGAACCGCGTTAAGGGCGGCTGAAAACCTCAAAGGGGCCCGGGAAACGGAGTCCCATTTGGGGGAAAGGCATTTTAAGGGCGGACAAAACGGACGAGAGCCACACCTTTTAAACCGGGGGAAAAGACAGAGGAGGGTTTCTTTTTTTAATCCGCTTAAAGCCTTCGTTGCCCGGGAAAAGCACGGACCGAAACGGAGGGGTCGGGACCAAAAGGTTTTAAATGCCCGGACCATGCGTCCGCCGCCGTAACCTCATGGAATGCCGAGGGAGAGGGGGGCCCGGGTTTCAGGCCATAAACGATTAAAAGGGGGTAGACCCCCGGGGAACCCCTTGGAATCTGGGGATTTTATGGGAAAACCCTACCCAGGGCAGCAAGTTGGACCAGCTTTTGGCATGCAAGAACGCAGTCTTAGGTAACATCCCAAAGGGACCGGTTGACCCTTTCCACCTGGCCTTCGTCATAGGTGGTAAGCCAAAAGGAAAAGGGTCGAGCTTCACCCGAATTTGGGGGCACACAGGGCTCCGAAAAAACCGGGAGAAAAAATTTGGACTCCCCGGTCCAGACGTTTTTCTGGGGAGCCCATGCAAAACGGAACCGTGAAAAAAATAATAGCTCCCCAGGCGGGGGCAAGGCAGGCCGGGCAGGGGGAAAAAATTTCCCGCCACTTGGAAACCAATCCCGTGATCCCCCAAAATAAGGGTTTTTCCCAAACAAGGAGGGGACCGGTTATAAAAGTCCATAGAAATGTTGGTCCATGTAAATTTGGGGAAAGGGGAAATGGCTGTAGTCGGCCTCCCCGGCTTGTGACGGGGCTCTTGTTGGGGGCCGGGAAATTTTTAAAAAGACTGAACAAGTCCTTAAAATCCCTCTCAAAGCTCGGGCCCCCAAATAGAACTGGATATCAGGTGGAACGTTTTCTTTGGGGGCCCCGGGATGCCCGGGCCACCAATGAGAATGCCCCCCATTTTTTAATATGTCGGGCGGAAGCGGGGCCATGAAAGGTCTTTCCGGAAAGGGACCCTCCGGAGGTCAACGGGAACTCCGAGATAAGACTTTTTTGGGGGAATTATGTGCCAGGAAAAAAGTGCCCTTAAACCCCCCAACGTTGGAGGCACGGAAGAGCGTCGTTTCTCACATTTTTCTCTGCGGGCCCGGAAGTGGATCGGAAATCGAACCGGGAAAAGAAGCCGCCCACCTACCCGGGGCGGGGGTTTAATCCCGAGCCTTTCTGGGATATTGGAGGTTCTTTTTGGTTTCTGAATAAATGGGGATGGGGTACGCGCCCCCTCCAGAAATTTAATTTGCCATTTTTTCCAAAGGGCCCAAAGCTTTATGGGCCAAAACTCCCGGTCGCCAATCGTGTAATTCCCCCTCACCCCAAGAGAACGTCTTGGAAAAAGAAGCCACACTTTTTACAGTCCAAACCCTTTGGCCCTTTTTTTTGGCGAAAGAACTTCTCCGGCTCCCACGACGAGGAAACCCAAATTTCCCCAACTAAAGGGTTTTTGGGGCCGGGATCCGGAAAAAAAGGGAAAAGATGCCGAAAGAGAAGGGGGACTTGAGATTCGAAAATTTCCCCCTTCGTTTTCCCGAGGGGCCCAGCTGGGGGGGGTTTCCTTTTTTTTAAAAATTTTCTTGGAAAGGGGCCCCTCTAGGGACCCACATTTTTGAAAAAAAAGGGGGGGATGAACGGCGGTAAAGTTACAAAAAGCCCCGGGGAAGCCTGTAAAGCTCCCCCGACCGACTGGGTGTGGCCACGGGAAAAACAGGGCTGACAGTTTCGCGGGCCCCCATCCGAAAGGCCGTGGTCAAAATGACGTAACCTAAAACGGGGGGCTAGTCTGATGGAAAGGCATTTCCCCTAGCTTGGAAATAAAATTTGGTTTTCCCCGGGAAAGACGTTTCGACACCTGACGAACATGGCTCGTGGCCTGGGGGTCAGGAGGAACCCTAAGATGTCATCAAGAAAACCACCACGCGGGGAAAAAAAAAGGGAGGTTCAAAAAAATGTCATTCTTTGGCCCCCTTTGGGGGGGCCCCGGGGCGGGTGCCAAAACCCCTTTCCAAAAGGGCATCACCAGGTACTCAAATTTCCCCATCCCTGGGTTAAGGCCGCCCTTCCATTCATCCCCCTTTGGCAAAATTCCGACCAAGTTTTAGGCCCCCCCCCGGACCCAAACTTGGAAAAAAAATTTTGGGCCGCCCCCGCAGACGGGCAAACCCAGTTCGGGTGTTTAAACCGGCAGGGGGTACCAGTTTTTCACCCGTGACCCTTGTTCAGACCCCGGGAAGCCAAATGCAGGAATTAAGGAACCGTCCTTTTTTTTTAAACGAAAAAGAAACCCCCGAAACCCCGGGGGAAAATAGCATTTTGGGAATGAACCCCCTTTCCGGAGTTTTTCCGGGATGTACTCTGACATGGTTTGGGGTTTCGGGAAAACCGAAAAAGGGTAGACCTGCCCCCGGGGGGGACTGGGTCCCCGGGGCAAAAAGTCGATCGGGCCCCAAATCTTATGGACATGCGAGGAAGACTCTCGGCTTTGCCCTCCCCCGGAGAACACATGGGCGTACTCCAGATACTCGGGGCAAAAGCCGGACAGCCCCTCACGAAGGGTTTTTGGGGGGGCGGGCCCCGGGCCGGGGGAAAAGCCCCCCCCCCCCCCCGGGCCCCAAAGCCCCCCCCCCCACCAAACAACCCCCCCGACATTTGGGGCCCCCAAACCCGAGTCATTTTCTCCAGACGTCCAGCCCAAGGTAGGAGAGGGGAAAGCCGAAAGCAATGGAAGTCCGGGGAGAACCGCAGACGAAGAGCGAGGAAAACACGTAAAAGGGAATTTCATCCAAAAGGCAGCCCCCCCACGTGGGAGGAAAAGGCTTGGTGACAAACTGGTTTGGTGTCCTAAGGCACTCCCCACTGACGGCCCCGGAAAATTTAAAGGGGTTTTTTTCCCAAAACCGGCCCAAAAGGGAACCCTTACGCTTAAACCTAGAGACTGGGGGATGAATTTTCCCGGGGCCGTCCGGAATCCGGGAACGCCAGAACCGGAACCCGGGAAACCATTTGCCTGACACACCTGCAGGGGCATCAAAGGCGGGGGAGGGGAAAGGGATTTGCACCTAGGAATGCCTTTTCCCACAGATCCTAGGTGCGTTTGGGGAAAACCCCCTCCATAATGCTCTGGGCCCGCCACAAAAAAGGGACAAGTTTGTTTCTGCCGACGCTGGGCCCCAAATTCCCTTTCCCCAGAAAGATGAGCCCCCGGGCCACCCATGGGCTCCTCCCTAGATGTTGGGGGCTGTGGGGCCGGGGGCCTCGGGAAGATCGTGCCAGGCGGGGGGAGTCGGAGGGCCCGGGCAAAAATTGCTCTTTTCCCAAGTTCCCCTCCCTTCAGTGAAGGTTTCATCATGCGGGGGGGCCAAAACCCGATCGTTTTACTAAGGGGGGGGTTGGATGTCTCTGGCTGCTAAAAACAACTTTGATTTGGCTCGAGAGCCCTTTTTTTTAAAGGTGGCACACAAAAAGCGGGCCCCGTTCCAAAAAAAATTCCCGAGGCAAAGGTGCGGAATTGCACCCGTAAATCCCCCTACGGACAAAATCTCCTTGGGGCAGGTTTAGGAGACTGTCTCGGCGGAAGATGCACAAGCAGGGTTTCCCGAACACACTCCAGAACCCCTGAGGAACACTGAAGGTTTCCCCAAACCCCGGATCGTTTTCCCGTCCCCCAGAGGGGTACCCATGCCCCGGGCCCTTTCCCCGAGAGGGGCGGACCACAAAGCCACTTTCGCACTTCGGAAAAGGAACCGAATTTAGCCATCAGCTCCACGTTTCATTTTAAACATTTGGGGGGAAACCCCCCGCAGAAAAAGTTTTTTGGGCTCCCCCGAAAATTTGGGGGAGGGAAGGGGGAAAAACCAGGGAAAACTGATATGGCGAAGGGTTTGCTGCTGCTGAGCGGGGACGATTTTTCTGCAACATGGAGGATAAACTGGGTAATGCGCGCCCGGTTTGACCCAATTGCGTGAAATGGGAGCAACAACGGTCGTTTAAATCCGCCAGCTGGGTTAAAAAAGGCACCTTGGCGGGGTCCATTTTGGGCCCGGGTCCTACTGTCCAACCCTCTGGGGAGTGGATCCACTGGACCACCCAGGCGAGGCATAAACCCAAACCCCCGGGAGCCCGGGAAACTAAGTAGGTCCCGGTATTCCCCCAAAGCCCCCCGCAAAAAAACCCGGGAAGGCCCTTTCTGCGGGGGGAGTCTAAACCGGGCCCCCTTTCCCACTGGGGGAACCTTTGCCCGGTGGCGGCCAAGGGTAGGCGAGGGGACAGAATCCACAGGCTGGGTCCCAGTCGGGGGCAGGCCGGGGGTCAGGGCAGGCGCTGAGGCTCGTGAACGTGGGACAGGCGAATGTCAGGGCTGGGGCAAGATTTGTGGGCGGTTTAAAAACGAGGGTTTGAGGGTTTGGTACACGGGAAAACAGGGCAAAAGGGGTTACAGGGAAAGCTTTTTTTTGTTAAGGCTAAAAGCACTAAGGGGCCCCCAAGGGTGTCAGGAAGGGGCCGGGCTTAAATAAAGGGGCATGCCCGGCAAAGACCCAATTACCCTGCAAATGTCCCTTTAAAAATTTCCCCAAATCCCCGCGCAAAACCAAGGGGCCCAAAAACGGCGCCGTGCCACCGGGAAAACCCAAAACAGACAAAAGCAAGGGGTCGGGGGCCCCTTTTAAATTTATGGGTGACCGGGAAACCCGTGGCTTTTAAACGGGAAAACCCCCCCCCGAGGGGGGGACGGGGGCCACTCCGGAGTCCGGGGGAAAGGATGCCCTGCACCCGGGGTGAGGGTCGCAGGGGGATCCGTGACTGAACCTTTTAGACCCGCTTTCAATTTTGGGCAATAATCCTCAGTATTTCTAAAGCCAAAAAGAAACAGGAGTTATTCCAAAAAAAAAAATAAGTTAAAAGGAAAAAATCTTTAAAAGTCTTCTGTGTTTTGTATCCAATCCTGCTTTTTGGGGTACTTTTAAACATTTAGAAAAATCCTGATCAAAAAAAAAGGACCAGTCATCACCCTTTTCCAAACGCTTCTCCGGGAAAAAAACAATCAGTTTGCATTTTCCTTCATTTTTTTCGGGCAAAAATTTAAAAAGAAGGGGAAAAACCAAATTAGGGCAACAAACATGGAGTGGTTTGGGGGGTGAAAACACTTTTAGGAAAACCCTAGGGGGGTTTTAGTTGAGAAAAGTTTGGGCAGTTGGGGTCAGCATAAGTAGGGCACAAGAGTTCACAATGACAATTTTTGGAGGTTGGGAGCAGCATAAGTAGGCCACAGATTGGCACAATCACACAGTGTGGAGGTGGCTGCAGCTACAGCAGCAGCATCAGGCCAGAGAGTGGCACAATGACATAATTTTGAGGTGGCGGTAGCTAGGTGACATAATGAGGAGGTGGCTGCAACAGCAGCATCAAGCCAGAGAGTGACATGGTGACATAGTCTCGAGGTGACAGCAGCAGCAGCAGCATGAGGAGACCTGAGTGGTGAGGTGGCAGCAGCATCAGAAGGCTACATAATGACCCAGTGAAGAGTGGGGAGGTGGATGGCAATACCAGTTCCTAGTAAAGATGGTGGGTGGTAGAAGAAGCAGCTAGCAGCAGATATGTGGCATCAGGCAGGTGGCAGCATCAGAATAGTAGCTGAGGAAGGTAGCCAGAAGAATCCAGGGTTCAGGGTCTGCTCCAGGTGCTGCTGCTGATGGGTACCTTCCTCACTAGGGGAGTAAAGACAGCTGCTCAACAACAACTCCAGACTCAGGTTGCTGCTGATGGAGCTGGTACTGCTCCTGATACCCTAATAACAGCAGTCGTGGCAGTGGTACGTGATCGCTGAGAAAGCCCCCGGACAGACCTGCTAGAGGATGGACGATGGCGCAGATAGGCAGCCACCAACTGACGACATAGGATGTCTCTATAGCACATTAGTTTGTCCTCCCTCTTGGCAGGTGAAAAAAAGGCCAATCTGGCCTTTCAAACCGCACATCCAAACCCTTACCCTTGCCTCCAACTGAAAAATATCTCCCGAATCTGCTCCTTCCTTTACTTTGATAGCACATAAATGTTTGTCCATTCCCTTGTCATCACACGTCAAGACTATTGCAACATCCTTCTGTGGCCTCCCATCTAGCACCCTCGCTCCCCATTGCCAAACCCCTTCACTGGCTGCCCATTGCTCCCACCGGATTCAGGTGGCCATGAGATGTAGTCGCCACATCTCCAGTCCCCTGAACAGACAGATAACGTGGCCTCTCAAAGAGCCTGAGCAAACGGCATGTTCACACATGAGCTGCCAATACCTGACATCAAAATTGCATAGTGGTGTATTCCTGTCCGCTTGCATCATCAAGAAATCATTAATGGCCTTTCTCTGTTCATAGATTTCTCTCTGGTTTGCTGTTTTTCTCTGTTCATAGTTTCTCTGTTCTATTCAGCTCAAGGAGGGGGTGCTGGGCAGTGTAGGAATGGCTCAAGTTCACACAAAGTTTCCTGGCCATTTTTTAGAACGTCTTGCAGATTATTATTATTATTATTATTTATTTTTGAGCGCACTTGGTTCCAGAGCGCTGTACATTCAGGTTTCATAGGTCAAACAAGTACAAAGGTGACAAATTAGTAACTAATAACTGGTACAGAAGGAGAGAGGTCCCTGCCCGTGAGGGCTTACACTCTAAAAGGAAGGTGGGAAGAGACAAGGTGAGGGTCAGACATGTTTGTGGGCCAGTGTACTGGTGGTGGGGTTATTGTTGTGTATAGGCAATCCTGAAGAGATGGGTTTTCAGGTTGCTTTTGAAGCTGGTGAGAGTGGGGGAGAGTCTGAGGTGTTGGGGTAGTGAGTTCCAGAGTATGGGGAAGCAGGGGAAGTCTTGAGATGGTTATGTGAGGAGTTGGCACGGGGAGAGCAGAAGAGAAGGTCCTGTGAGGAGTGGAGATTGCGTGAGGGGAGATATCTGGAGATTAAGGCAGATATGTATGGAGGGGAGAGGTCATAGAGAGCCTTGTAGGTCAAGGTTACTAACTTGAACTGGATTCGGTGGGCAATGGAAAGCCAGTGAAGGGATTGGCAGAGGGGAGAGGCAGAGGAGTATCGAGGAGAGAGGTGAATCAGACGGGCAGCAGAGTTAAGGATGGATTGGAGAGAAGCGAGGGTGCTAGCTGGGAGGCCACAGAGAATGATGTTGCAATAGTCTAGGCGTGAGATGACGAGGGCATGGACCAGCATTTTTGTGCTTTCGAAGTTAAGGAATGAGCGGATACGGGACATATTTTTCAGGTGGAGGCGGCAGGCAGAAGTGAGGGTTTGGATGTGCGATTTGAAGGACAGATTGGAGTCAAGGGTTATCCCAAGGCAGCAGACTTGTGGAGCTGGTGAAAGAGTGTAGCCATTGACTGTGATAGAGAGATCAGGTGGAGGGATGGAGTGGGACGGTGAAAAGATGATGAATTCAGATGTGTGGAAGACGTGAGGAACCATTTAACAACCAGATTAAACATGTGCCCCATGCAGGGTGCCTGACTCAGCCCTCCTCGGCACAGCGCGGACATCATGTTCTTTCCATTGTCTGTCACCATGGTTCCGATTTTCAGTTGTCGTGGAGAAAGCCAGGAATCAATATAGTTTTTCATGATGCAGAGCAGTTCCTACCCTGTGTGACTTCGTTTGCCCAGGCAAACCAGGTGTAAAACAGCATGACACTGCTGTGCCCTGCACATGTGGTATGCTGGAGGAGCACTAAGATTTGTGGAGGCTGAGGTGGTGTAGGAGTAGGAGGCAGACATTGGTGCAGGAACAGCATTTTGACGATGTGAAGGAGAAAGCGGTGTCTCCTGTCCAAGTTGCTGGTGTGGCTGGGCAGGAAGCACATTCACCCAGTGGGCCATAAAGGACATGTACTGTCCCTAATCATAGTTACAGCTCCACACGTCCGCGCTGCCATGCACTTTGGAAGACACTGACAGGCTCAAGGACTGGCCCACCTTCTCTTCTACATATTTGTGCAGGGCTGGTACTGCCTTTTTCAAAAAGAAATGATGGCTTGGGACTCTCCACCTCGGCTCGGCACAAGCCATCAGTTCTCTGAACAGTGCCAAGTCCACCACTTAGAAAGGGAGGGACTGTAGAACTTGAACAGGAGCATGGTCAGCTTCTGAGCCTTAGGATAGCTGGACCCATACTGCTCTCTCTTGGCAATCGCCTCGGTACACGACTTGGGTGCGATGAGTGGTGAGGAGCAGGAGCATCTAGAACTGTAGATTATGGGAAAAACAAACAGCTCCCTTCGGCAGAGGTGGTGGAGCCTTGACTACCTGAAATGGGATGCATACCAGTGAATGCTTCTGCTGTTGCTGCAGAAGGATGGACCACCATATCTGACATGTTTCTACCAGGCCAGTGGATGGTGACGCTGCCTATGTTGACGCAGGACGGTGGTTCCAATATGAGGTCCCTGGCCACGCTTCACTTTCTTCCCACAGATTCTAAATATACTCATGTTCGCCTCCTCCAGTGTCTTGGCAAAAAACTGCCATATTGCACTGACTGCTACCGCCGGTGCCTCATTGGGACCTGCAAAGTGGGTGGTCTACTCTGTGGCCGTTTGGCTCTCGACCTCGCACTGCTGCCACCCTGCTTACTCCCGGCCACACTACCGACTTGCCGGCTATGCCACTGCCTGACGCGCAAGCTGCCTCCCTTTCCTCCCAAGTGCAATCAGCTACATCGATTAGTGTTTGCCCATCACTGCTGTCCTCCTCAATGGTCTCATTGTACAGAGCCTGACCACTCATAACATAACCCCCCATGCCACTCTACTCATCACTACTTGCCCGCCTACTGCAAGAAGTAGCAGATGTCTGCCCCATCTCTTTGCTGCCCACTGTCCTCAAATAGTTTGTCCTCACAGTATAGTAGCGCAGAGCCCACAGCACATAGTAGTGCTCTGGCTGTGGGAACCGAACGGGACAGAGGCAGATTGAGGACATATGTTGGCCCATGAGCTGCTCCTGGGCCATGCCATCTAAAGGTTGTGTCTGACGAACCCACCGCCCTTGGCTGGGGTTGTCAGATGTCATCTGGGAGAAAGTGGATGACCTATTCAGCAATTCAAGAACCGTTGGCTTGGTGGTCAACACACGGCCGTTAGATGACACCGGTAGCTCTGGCCTCGCCAAGTGAATCTTGCTGTGATGTCTCCTTACTTTGCTGGGAACTGTGCCTGCTCCAGGAACATTTGTGTCACTGTCCCTCCCATGTGAAGGGCCTGCCACCTCTGTGTCTGACATACTGTTTGATCAATAATTTACAATAAAACAAACTCTGTTTAATGTAGATGTATGTATTTGACAAAAACACACACTGCATTTCAAAGGAGTTTCACCTTACAAGTGAAAAAAGTAACTCTTTTGCGCAGAGAACTATATCCCACAATAATAACCTGCCTGTAACGGAGATGTGCGTATGACAACAACACAAGCTGTGCTTCAAAGGTTTTTTTTTTTTTAAGACAAATAAGTTATTTGACAAAATTACTGCTGACACCCTCTCCCCCCTTTGGGGGAGGGGGCTCTATATGTATCAACGTTTAATAGAACAGGTTCTGTCATAATCTGTGGACTCATCTGATGATGGTATAAAAGGAGTGCGTTCTTTGATGCTATAGTAGGATCTTGGCCCTCAGCTGGGTTCTTTCGAGCTGGCGCTGATATTACCTTGTCAGGCTGCGTTCCCACTTCAGTTATTTGGTCAGTTTTGCCCCCGTCACTGCCCAGAGAAGTGAAGTGTGAAGCGATTCTAAGAGCGGCACCTGTCAAGTGTGTGTCATACTAAAACACAGCATTATTTAAATACCAAACCACTCTACCTATGCATATTTGAGTATGGCACAATGTTCTACAACACCATACAGGCTGCAGCCAGGAAATAGCTGTTTTTTAACGGGATTTGCCGCAAATAAATTGTGGTCGAAGCAATTTTTGGAGAAATTCGCTCATCTCTAACTATGATGAATGTGGCGCATTGTAAGACTGTATAGTCTAACCTTAGGTTGTCTAAGAGTTAGACACTATTGATAAATCTGGACCAATGTGTCTCCAACACACTCCGGCATGGTGTGCCACTTTTTTTTAATAACAATAAGATATATAGGCCAGTGTATGAATTCACAATTCCCAACATCAATTATTTGTTAAAAAAATATCTTTATTGCCTAGGTGTATATGTCTACTATAGAGGAAACTAAGTCTCTTTGGAAAATGGAAGAATTACTCAGCAAAGATGTTACAGACCTTTTTCTCAACTCCTTATCTAAAATGTAAAATTATCCAGATGTAGCCAATACATAAATAATCAGGAGTAAATGTGGGAGTGTTCCAATGTCTCTGATGTGGGATAAGAGAAATGCATCCTTTAATCATTCCATTTTCTAAAGACGATTTGCATTGGTCTTTGAAGATGGCATTTTCAAGCTGCTTTCGGAGAAATATGTAACTGCATTCAACACTGGCTCAATCCTTTAATCATAGGTTAGGTTACTGTATTCATAAAAAATGTGTTTCTCTCTGTTTCCTGAGTATGAATATTCATTTGTATTGATCAGTAAAAATATGTTGTTGTTTTTTATGTTTCCGTTTGTTCAATCGTTACTTATCTTCAGTCTGTTATTTACTTGCAGCTATTTCTTAGGTGGGGGGGTTACAACAAGCATATGTAATAAACTGATGTTTAACCCATCAGTGAGGGGCTTTATTCTGTTGCAATAAGCTGTTAGGCAACATGGTGATTGGTGCCTTATAAAAACCTTAAACAGTGTACCGGTAATGTACCAGTTTATCATCAGAATGGGTGTGAAGGAGTATAACGCTGTCCTAGGTGCACCCATCAAGTTTTGTGCACAAGTCCAATTAATTTAGACTAGCACATGTGCATAAAACTTAATGGATGTCATACCATTGTCAAAGCAATACCAAAGTCCAGCATGGACTCGTATCTCTCCATTTTCTGCCTGAAGATCAGATGGTAGGTTAAAGAGGTTTTCCAAATTTTTAAAAATCTTCCTACAACCTCACACTGTGTTTAAGTAGAAAATTAATCGATGCAAACCTTTCTGATCCCCACCACTCTTGTGCTGCCAGGGCTCCAGTGTTACAAAAGAAGACGTGTACAGGCCACTGCAAATCAAATTGAAGTACGCAAAAATAAATTTCAATAAATCACTGGAAAAAGACTTAACCTTTATTTAATTAGTTAAAAAGCATCCAAACGCAAAACAGTATAAGGCTGTCTACACTGCAGTGGACAAAAAAACGACCTGAAAACGAATTACTAAAACGTTCATAAAACTGAGTTTTCTGTCCACTGCCTGTCAAAAGACTGAAAAAAACGCCCGTTTTTTGCAGCGATTTGCGTTTTTTTAGCGCGTTTTTTACAAGCGTTTTTTTGCTTGTCTTTAAGCCTGTTTTTTAATGTCTGCATAAATTAAGCCATTGGATGTAACTCCGCCCTACAAAAGGGTAAATAAAGCACCTCTTTGCATTTATATGTCATCTTGAAGTCGTTTTACGGATTTTAGTGCTAATAAAGTTATCTTGCGTTTGTCGGCAAAAATACTTTTTTTTTACGGATTTTGGCCTTAAAGCCCTTTTTTTAAGGATTTTGGTGCTAAGATCTGCATTTTTACGGATTTTGGCATTAATACTGTAAAGTTATCTCGCGTTTGTCGGCAAAAATACTTTTTTTTATGGATTTTGGCCCTAAAGTCCATTTTTTAACAGATTCTTTTGCTAAGACCTGCATTTATATGGATTTTGGCGCTAATAAAGTTATCTCGCTTTTGTCGGCAAAAATAGTTTTTTTTTATGGATTTTGGGGCCCCAAAAATCCATTTTTTAACGGATTTTTGTGCTAAGATCTGCATTTTTACGGATTTTGGCGGTAATAAAATTATCTCGTGTTTGCCGCCAGAAATACTTTTTTTACGGATTTTGGCGCTAAAGTCAATTTTTTAATGGATTTTGGCGCTAAGATCTGAATTTTTTATGGATTTTGGCGCTAATAAATTTGATCTCGCTTTTGTCGCCAAAAATACTTTTTTTTATGGATTTTGGCCCTATAGTCTATATCTTAACGGATTTTGGTGCTAAAATCCGTAATTTTACGGATTTTGATGCTAAAATTCTTTTCTTTTTTTTCTTTTTTTTTGCGCTAATAAAGTTATCTTGCTTCTGATGCCGAAAATACGTTTTTTTACAGTTTTTGTGCAAGAATCCATTTTTTTACCGATTTTGGTGCTAAAATACTTTTCTTAACATATGTTGGTGCTTATAAATTTAAAAAAGGATTTTAGCGAAAAAACCCCGTAAAAAACTTTTTTTAGCGTCAAAAGTGAATAATTTTTATTATGCCAAAAAATGTTGGAAAAGTTTTTTATCCAAAATTCCTAAAAAAAACCGATTTTTGGGGCCAAAAAATCCTAAAAATGATTTTTGGCGTCAAACGAGATGATTTTATTAGCCCCAAAATATTAAAAAAAAGGATTTTGCATCAAAAATCCAAAAAAAAAAAATGTTTCTGGTCCCAAAAAATCCTAAAAAAAAACGTATTTTTAAATCAAAAGGAATAACTTTTAACCCAAAATATGTTAAGAAAAGGTTTTTAGCACCAAAAAATCCAAAAAAAAGGTTGGGGCGCCACATCCCGAAAAAAAAAAGGTATTTTTGGCTCAGAATAGATAAATTTATAAGCCCCAAAATTTTAAAGAAAATTATTTTAACCCAAAATCCGTAAAAAAAAAACGGATTCTTGGCCAAAACCCCAAAAAAAAGGTATTTTTGGCGTCAGAAGCGAGAGATTTTATTAGCGCCAAAATTGTTAAAAAAGAATTTTAGCCCAAAATCTTTAAAAAAAAGGGGATTCTGGCCCAAAACCCGAAAAAAAAAAGGCAATTTTTAGCGTCAGAAGGGGAGATAACTTTTTTAGCAAAAATAGTTAAAAAAAAAGGATTTTAGCCCCAAAAATCCTTTAAAAAAAAAAACGGATTTTTTGGCCCCAAAAAATCCGTAAAAAAATGTTTTTTTTGGCTTTTGAAGGAGATAACTTTTTAGCGCCAAATCTGTAAAGAAAAGGTTTGCCCCAAAAAATCTCAAAAAAAAAAATAATTTTTTGACGCCCAAAATCCATAAAAACTTATTTTTAGCAAAAAAAAAAAAATTGAATTGCGAAAAAAATTGTTAGGGAAAAAGCATGTTCATTTTATTAAAAAAGGTACAAAAAAGGAAAACACAGAACTTGTATGCAAATTTGATAAATAAAACCCTTTTAAATTAACACCCACTATAGGTGGGAAATTTGGGTCTTCGGGAGGGTTTACATTAAAAAAATCGGGGAAAAAAAACGCCCCCAAAAAAAAACGGCCCCAAAGAAAAAAAAATACGTCCCGGCGCTTTAAATAGATCTGTAGTAAATTTTCGCCTTGCTTGGTTTTTTTGGCATTTGCAAAATAGAACGTAAAAAAAACGAGCAGAAAAAAGAAACTCAGTGTAGACAGCAGGAAGTTTTTACATTAGAGTCTATAGGAGATGATTACAGTCATTTTTAGTGTTGAGCGATTTTTATCGACAAAGTTGAAATCGGCAAGGTTTTTATGGTGATCGAAATTTTCCGTCATGCGATAATTAAAGGTTAAAAATCTGGGTTCATCTTTTAAGTCGGCCTTTTTTTGGGCGCTCCTTAATTTTGGCGGCCAGCAAACAGTGACAGAATAGAGCAGGGTGAGATTTTTGTTGCGAAAAGTCATGATGGGTGTGTATGGTTGCGATTGGCTGGAAAAATCACATGACCTGTTTTACATAGAACAGCGTTTCCTGTTTAGCCCAGTGTCTTCAGCGTTCATAGGGATAGGACCCGCCTCTGCCCTTGGCCAAACAGTCAGCGAAATTAGTCTATTTCTGCACAGAGAAAAAACCCTTTTATTAGGGTGTGATCCTTCCCAAATTTGTTGATTAGAGATTTGAAATTTTATGTAGTTAGCTAGGGGGAATTTTTTAAAGCAAGTTTTTCCCCTGCTGTAAAATTCAGGGCGGTGGGGGGGGGGGTGGGGGCGGGGGGGGGGCCCGTGGGCGAACACGGGAAACTCTATCAAAAAAAGGGAAAAACACTGGTAAAGTTCACCAAACTTAGTTTTAGAAAATTGTAGTGGAATTCTTTATTAAAAACATTTTTGATTTTTGGAAAAAATTTCCGGGATATTGGGAAAGCCGGGAACTTTATTTGGATAAAACTTCATTTTTAGTAACTGCGGGGTCTCTTTTTTAAAGCTGAAAAACCCCACTTTTTTTTCATTATACTTTTTCAGATAGGTGTTAAATTTTTTACCCCATTAAACTGGGGGATGTTATTTTTATCCACCTTCCCAAAAAAATTTAAAAACCGCAATTTGAAAGGCCCAGCACAGGTTTTTTTCCCAAAAAAATACGTTTTTTGTTAACAAAAAAACATCACGGTTACGTGTTTTTGTTTTTTGCGCACCCGGGCATGTTCATTGGGGGGCCAGCATTTTACGTAAATTTTAAAAACCAAAATTTTTCTATATTCCCCCACAGGTAAATTTGGGAAAGGTCCCAAAAAAATACAGTTTTTTATAACAAAACATAACAGTTACGTGTTTTTTGATTTTTTGCCCCCCCCAGCACTTTTTCTTTGGGGACGCAGCATCTAGTAAATTTAAAACGGGCAATTTATTTTTTTCCCCCCACAGGGGGAATTAAAAAGGTCCCAAAAAAATTTACCTTTTTTATTAAAAATTAAAAAAAAAAATAACAGTTACGTTTTTTTTTTTTGGCCTTTTGCCCCCCCCAAACCAACTGTTCATTGACGGGGGGATCTACGAAAATTTAAAAAAAGCTTTTTTAATTTTCCCCCCCACAGGTAAATTGAAAGGTGCAAAAAAAAAACCGGTATTTACAAAAAAACAAAACGGGTTAAAAACATAACGTCCTTTTTCCGGCATTTTTTAAAAAATGGGGGAGTTTGCGGGTTTTTGGGGGTTCAGCTGTGGCCCAGAAAAAAGGTATAGTAAAATGTCCAGTAAAAACCAAAAAATTGGGGGTTTTTAAAAGGGGATTCCTTTTTTCCGGAAACTTTTTTAAAGGGTTGGGGGTCTTTGCGGGTTTTGGGGGGCTCTTGCTGGGGCCCCAAAGCCAGGTATAGTCAATGCCGTGAAAACTAAAATGGGGGTTTGGGAAAACTCCTTTTTCCGGACTTTTTTTTTTTTGGGGGTCATGCGGGTTTTTGGGGGCTCTTTGGCTGTGGCCCGGGGGCGGGTATATTTCAATTTTTCCCGTTCAACAAAAATGGGGGGGTTAAAAAGGACCCCCTTTTTTCCGGAAAATTTTTTAAATGTGGGGGTCCATGCGGGTTTTGGGGGGGCTCTTTGCTGGGGCCCCAGGACGGGTTATATTTAAAATGCCCCCATTTTAAAAAACAAAAAAATGGGGGTTTTAAAAGGGACCCCTTTTTCCCGGGCACTTTTTAAATTGGGGGTCAGGGGGTTTGGGGCTCATGCTGTGGCCCAGGACAGGTTTTGTAAAATTTTCCAAAGTGAAAAAAAAATGGGGGTTTAAAAGGGGACCCCTTTTTTCCCGGCACTTTTTAAATTTTGGGGGGTCGGGGCAGGTTTGGGGCTCATGCTGGTTCCGGGGCCCGGGATTTAAATGCCCAAATTTTCAAGTAACTTTAAAGGTTTTTAAAATCTATTTCCCTTTGGCATTTTTTTAAATTTGTGGGGGGAAGGGCGGTTTTTAAAGGGGTTCGGGGCTGGGTAAAAGACGGGGATAGAAAATGGTCTGGATTTTTTTCTTTGACTTTTATAACCTAAGTGTTTTGCTAAGGGATGTAGCCCGTATCCATTTGACTGTTGTGGATGTTAATTTCAGCTTCTCCAGCCTTGTTTGGGTGTTAATAATAAAGGTGTTTTTGGGCTCTCCCATAGACTTTAATGGTCATCGCGCATAATCGATGCCCCACTATCGAAAAAAACTTATCGATAGGGGGCCGACTATCGACTATCGATCGATCTCGATAGCCAACGCAATCGCTCAACACTAGTCATTTTTCCAGCGTTTTTATAAAACGAAAAACGCTGAAAAATCGGACGTTTTTCTGTGCAGTGTAGACATAGCCTAATACAAAAGAATGCAGTAAGAGAGGGTGCAGCTATGCATTGTCCCTTCTATACCCTATGCACCAGACTGCCTATTAAAAGTAATATAGGGTCATCGTCCTGATAATGACAGCCCCACCTAAAACCTTAGACTAGTGAGCCCTAGTTCACCCTGGTTAGTAAGTCCTAAACCCTCGGTTAGTAAGTCTCTTACTGATGATGTCCCATTCATAAATCACATGATGCTGCAGACAGTCTCTGATCTCTGTGGTCACATTCTGTACATGCAGTCATGTATACTTTAACCCCTGAAGTACCATGCCTCAAAAGACCTTAAAGGGATTTTATCGTTTGACACTTTCGTACACATGAGCTGTTTCTATCAGTTTCATTTTCAAATCCAGAGGCAAGTCTCTTCTCTCAGTAGACGTGCCTCTCCTGCCAGGAGGTGAGTCTCCCCCCACTGAAGAGTTGTGACATCATCATTCTGTGATAGCAGTGGAAGGGAAAGGATGTCTGGAGATGACAGGCTCCAGGCTTCACAAACTCCTTGTAAGCAAAACACCCTCATTGCTGTGACCAGAATCCCCTAATTGCTATAAACAGCCATACACTCACCGGCCACTTTATTAGGTACACCTGTCCAACTGCTCGTTAACAACTTAATTTCTAATCAGCAATCACATGGCGGCAACTCAGTGCATTTAGGCATGTAGACAGGGGTCAAGACAATCTCCTGCAGTTAAAAACGAGCATTAGTATGGGGAAGAAAGGTGATTTTAGTGCTTTGAAGGGGCATGGTTGTTGGTGCCAGAAGGGCTGGTCTGAGTATTTCAGAAAACTGTTTGATCTCCTGGGATTTTCACGCACAACCATCTCTAGGGTTTACAAGAGAATGGTCCGAAAAGAAAAAACATCCAGTGAGCGGCAGTCCTGTGGGCGGAATGCCTTGTTGATGCCAGAGGTCAAAGGAGAATGGGGCAGATGGTTCGAGCTGATAGAAAGGCAACAGTGACTCAAATAGCCACCCGTTACAACCAAGGTAGGCAGAAGAGCATCTCTGAACGCACAGTACGGCGAACTTTGAGGCAGATGGGTTTCAGAGCAGAAGACCAACACCGGGGTGCACTCCTTTCAGCTAAGAACAGGAAAACTGAGGCTCCAATTTGCCCAAGCTCATCGAAATTGGACAGTAGAAGATTGGAAAAAACGTTGCCCGGTCTGATGAGTCTCGATTTCTGCTGGACATTCGGTGGTAAGGTCAGAATTTGGCCGTCAACAACATGAAAGCATGGGATCCATCCTGCCTTGTATCAACGGTTCAGGTGGTGGTGGAGGTGTCATGGTGTGGGGAATATTTTCTTGGCACTCTTTGGGCCCTTGGTACCAATTGGCATCGTTGCAAACCCCTTTTTGAATCTTTTGCCACGAAGAATTGAGGAAGTTCTGAAGGCAAAAAGGGGGTTTCCAACCCGTTACTTAGCTTGGTGTACTAATAAGTGGCCGGTGAGTGTATACACAGCCTGAACTGATTAAACAAATGTGAGAAATGCTCTCTCCCCTTCCCTCATCCCCTGTTATCAGGCAGGAGGTAGAACAGACTATAAAAGGCTGTGTTATATGGGTGATGGGAACAGACTGTATACAGCTGTGTTATATGAGGGGAGAGCAATGTATAAGGCTGTGTTATATGCGGTGAGAGTGAATCTAACTACTAGAGACTGATTCATTGCCCAGTTCCTTTACATAGAGCTGAGATAGGAGTATAGGCACCTAGTTTCACTTTCAATATCATCAGCTCAGAGGGGAGTAAGCACAGAGTGCAGGCAGCCAATCACAGCGCAGGGGGCGTTTCTCATCCAGGGGCGTGTCCAAACAGGCTGAATGACATATCAGTCAGCCAATCACAGAAAGGGGGCGTTGTCCGACCAGCTGCTGCAGAAATAGCTTATAGATGACAGTTTATTCTACTATGCTAAGTGACTTAGGTAAAGCAAACCAATTACAAAAGTGTTTATTTTTACTGTTCCCATCATTAGAGACATGATCTTTGTAGCCAGAAAACCCCTTTAACGACCAGCTAAATTTTTTAGTTTTTGACTCCCTGCATTTTAACAGTCAAAACTTTTTTTTATTTTTTCCTTGTCGCAGTTGTATAAGGAATTGTTTTATGCGGGAGAAGTTGGATTTTTGGGTGTATTTTAAGGTTATATATAAGATACTGTGCAATTTTTATTTTTTCATGTTTTTTGCAGTGTTAACAAAAAACATTTTTCTGTGTTTGTTTTATCTTAGATTATTTTAACACCATTCATAATTCACACTAAATAAACTGTGAATACCTAATATGTGTAGTTTTTTGTTTTTTTGTGCAAGTTATGCACAATTTTTTTATTAAATACTTTTATTTTATTATTTGATTTTTTTCCCACATCTTTTTATGTTTTTTACTCTTTTTTAAATCCTATTGTATACTTAAAAAAAAAAAAAAAAAAAAAAAGTAATGTATTGATATATACTTTTGCCGTATCTACTGACAGAGAACACGATCCGCCTGCCCTCAGAAGACAGTGGTCGGTCATTAAGGGGTTAAAGAGGTAGGTCTTTTTCAGTGACATAGAGTTAAAATTTGTATTTATTTTCCAGTATTTTCCAGAATTTTGTGCAGGGAATCAAATGCACAACACAATGATTTCCCACAAAAATATCAGCCAGGTTCACTAAAAAGATTGGGTGGTTTAGGGTGTGTCAGGAGCGTAGTTTGGGGACATGGGTGCAAATTCTAAAGCTAGGCTTACATATGCATTCTTATTTTAGTATGTATATTTGAAAAGCTCCTGACATGCACACTCAACATGCCCATAGGATTACATTAGTCAGACAAAAGTGGCCTTTGGGCCTCCCTCTGGTCAGTATACATGAAATCTAGCAAAAAAAGAAGATAAAAAAAAATTAGACAACCCAATTCTATTTAGTTTGCTTCAGTAAAAAAAAAAAAAAAAAAACACATCCATTAAACAGATACCATAAAAGCCTTTAGGTGACAGATGCATTTTGGGTTGTAGATTAGCCACATTCAGTGGGGCTAAACTGCGTAATCTGCAAATTCAACAAAATGTGTTACAGCTCACCACCAGCGTTCCACCCCTCTGATGAGCACGGACAGACCGGAACCAAGCCTCCAACGATCCAACAACAACAACAAAAAGGTCCAGCTTCAATCCAAGTGGGTAGAAAAGTAAAAAAATAACTTTTATTCCAGATGCATTATAAAAACATGAATCATATAACGATGTTATAGCGTGCCACAGCTAACGCGTTTCGGAAAATTGTTCCTTAATCATAGCCTATGATTAAGGAACATTTTTCCGAAAACGCGTTAGCTGTGGCACGCTATAACATCGTTACATGATTCATGTTTTTATAATGCATCTGGAATAAAAGTTATTTTTTACTTTTCTACCTACTTGGATTGAAGCTGGACCTTTTTGTTTTTGTTGTTTAAACTGCGTAATGGCCCCCATTATTTTCTATGTTTAACACATGCAGAAAAAGTAATAGGCACTTAGGGCCTCATGTATGAAACCTGTCTAGGTTGCTCATAGCAACCAATCAGAACTCCATTTTAATTTTTTCACAGTACTATATAGAATGAAAGGGGAGCTCCGATTGGTTGCTGTGGGCAACAAAGAAAGTCTTGTAACTAGACAGTTTTCATCCGTGAGACCCTTATTTCTTTTATCAAGGAGAATTAGAATCAAGCATCAGTAAAAGTATGTGTATTCAAAACAATGGGACTCTTGAGGCATATTTTGGGGCGTAATATGTGCTTTTTAAGCACCAATATTAAGGCACTCATGTATGAAACTGTCTGGGTCTAAGACTTTCTTTGTTGCCCATAACAACCAACATGTGCTTCACTTTCATTTTTTCAGAGCACTATATGAAATGAAAGGGGAGCGTTAATTGGTTTCTATGGGCAACAAAGAAAGTCTAAGACCCAGACGGTTTTCGTACATGAGGCCCTAAGTGTCAAAAAGCACCATGAGCGACATGTATGAAACTTGAAAAAACTTTGAGATTCTTAGTTCACATGTTTTTGATCAAAAAATGCTTAAGCCACCCACGAACTTACAACGTGATCTCAGGTCGGGTGGTCCTACGCTATCTTTACCTCTCAATAGAGCCAAATTCAGGCCTCTCATTGGGTCAACCGACCTCCATTATCCAGAGAGAAAGAAATAAAAAAACACCAACCTTGCAAGCTGCACTCATATAACAGCCTGTGAAAAGTGGGCGGGGTGCAGGAAACCAAAATGGAGGCATCCCTTCCTCCCTATATAGATTAAAAGCAATATATGCCAGATACAATCTATAGTTCTGCACAAAAAAAACATTTCTGAAAAAACACAATGTGAACCTGGGTGCCACTGGCATGGTTGCGGCACATATATATATATACACGCACACCATTACCAGTGGCACACCACTGCAAAAAGGGCACTACAATACATGGAAATCCGTAAAGAAGCATTTATGCTATCTATCATACATGAAAAAAACTTTGAGATTCTTAGTTCACATGTTTTTGATCAAAAAAATGCTTAAGCCACCCACGAACTTACAACGTGATCTCAGATCGGATGGTCCTACGCTATCTTTACCTCTCAATAGAGGCACATTCAGGCCTCTCATTGGGTCAACCGACCTCCATTATCCAGAGAGAAAGAAATAAAAAAAACACCAACCTTGAAAAGTGGGCGGGGTGCAGGAAACCAAAATGGAGGCATCCCTTCCTCCCTATATAGATTAAAAGCAATATATGCCAAATACAACGTATAGTTCTGCATAAAAAAAACATTTCTGAAAAAACACAATGTGAAAGTTTTTTCATGTATGATAGATAGCATAAATGCTTCTTTAGGGATTTCCATGTTTTCTATTGCCCTTTTTGCAGTGGTGTGCCACTGGTAATGGTGTGCGTGTGTATATATATATATATATATGCCGCAACCATGCCAGTGGCACCCAGGTTAACATTGTGTTTTTTCGGAAATGTAGACATTTTTTGAACTTTTAAAATGGCAAATTTTTAAAAGTGTTTTGTCACAATTGCGCCGTTCAAACCCGTTGCGTTTGACTCTGGTCGCTGGCCATGGCTGCTGCGAAGAAAACCGTGGCTTTGGCCATAATACCTGTTATTTGTATTCACTAGTGTGAACCTGGTTTTCTATTCTGTTTTGTGTTATTGATTCCTGGCCAACGCCCATGGTCAGCACTCCACGGGTTAACCTGGCTCCTTGCTGGTCTGGATGATTGACAGTTCTATGTTCCTATCTGGTTTTCCGTTTCTTCCACCTGTCACCTCTGTCCTTAGTCTTCCTGGCAGGTATAAAAGGGCTAGTCTGTCTCTTCCCTTTGCCTGCTATACTTTCTGGTTTCTGCCTATAGCTCTCCTGTTATCTTCTTTGCCCTAGTGTTATTTGACTTGTCTTGTTTTCCATTTATCCTTCTGTCTTCCGATTTGGGACCGCGCCTCCCGATTGTTGCTGACCTTGCTTGCCTGACCCTTATTTATTGTGTTCAGTGTTCATTTGTCTTTGTTTTGTGTTTCACATAGTTAGTGTAGCGCTCAGTCTTCTGGTTTGGGCCAACCTATTAAGGAGTCGGGCACCTTCAAAAGGCAGGGACAGAGGTTGGGACCAGTGTCAGGGCCTCACTCTGTTTGTGTTTGTTTGTGTGCCCCTGACTGGTCCTTTACATGTTCACAATATTTTGATATTTTCACAAATAAATATGAATTGCATGGACCAAAATGTATTTCTTAATTAAGGCACAATGTGGTTCAGAGAAAACATTTTATGAACCACATGGATAGGAAAAAGTGTCAAAAAGTTATTCTCACATAAAGTGTCACATGTCAAATTTAAAAAATGGGGCTCTGTCAGGAAGGACAAAACTGGCTGCGGTGTAAAGAGGTTAATCACCACCCTTTGCTTTCTATAACTGAGACAGTTACTTACTCACTTGCAAACATTTTCCCCCAGTTCAAGCATTCTCATTTTACTTGCCAACCTTCTAAGTGGCACAGTATCAATGCTTTAGAAGAATCTAGATACTGTATATGACATCAATTGCCTCACCCCGATCCAATCTAAAACTAACCTCCTCATTGAAGCTGATGAAATTAGTTTGACAGGACAGATCTCTCATAAACCCATGCTGGATCACCATTATACATTTTTTTTCAGTGCGATACTCCAGGATAGAAACCTTCAAACATTTTCAAACTTACTAACCTATAGTTTTCAGGATCACTTTTTAACCCTTGTTTGAATATTGGCACCAAATTTGCTATGAGCCAATGCTTTTGGACATACCCCGTTATTATACAGTCCATAAATATTAAGAATAGGGGCCTGTCTATCACATTACTTAATTCCCTTAGGACACAGGGGTGTATACCATCAGGACCTGGTGATTTGTCTATTTTAGTCTTCTTACTTCCTGGGTTAGACAAGACACATTTAAGGTAGAGTTTACCTCATCCTTCTGCTCATCAACCGGAAGGTCATTTTCCTTCGTAAATATGGTGGAGAAAAAAAATTGTTTAATAGGTTTGCTTTCTCCTCATCGTCATCTACACTATTTTTTAAAAGGTCAACATTTTCAGTTTTAATCTTTTTACTTTTTTTATATAGCTAAAAAATATTTTGGGGTTAGTTTTATCCTCTTTAGCAATATACCTTTCTGTCTCCAGCTGTGCTGTCTTTTTAATTATTTTACATATTTATTTTTTTTTCCTTATAGCTTTTTAGTACATCTTCACTGCCCTCCTGTTTAAGTAGCTTAAATGCTATTTTTTGGTTATTTATTGCTTCCTTTACATCTCTGTTGATCCACATTGGTTTTTCCTGTTTCTAATAATTTTATTTCCATAAGAAATGTACCTCTTACAGTCAACACTTAAGATGTTCCATTTATTATCTTTTATTTTGACTTGTCCCAGTCAATGCAGTTTAGGTCTCTCTAAGCAGATTAAAATTAGCCTTCCTAAAATTCAATGTTTTTTTGGCTCCTTGACACAATACTCGATTAAAGGATAATTGGAAATTTATTATATTATGGTCACTGTTTTCTAGGTGCCCTCCAACCTGAACCTTTGTTACTCTGTCAGGTCTGTTAGTCAATATTAAGTACAAAAGGGCCTTTCCTTTGGTTGACTCCTACACCAGTTGGGAAAGGTAATTATCTTTAGTTATTGACAAAACCTGTTTCCTTTATGAGGACATAGGTTTCAGTTTCCCAATTTGCATCTGGGTAAGTGAAGTTACCCATAATAACAACCTCATTATGATTAGCTGCCTCATCTATTTGTCTGAGGAGTACATCTTCCATGGATTCCGTTATATTTGGTGGCCTATAGCAGACCCGTAACAGAATTTTATTATTGTTATTGTTACCCCCATGTATATCTACCGATAAGGAATCCACATGTTCATTTGCTGTATCTATATCTTCCTGCAGTGGTGGCTTCCGACAGAATTTTATATATAGACAAACACCTCCCCTTTTCCGGTTTTTAAGATTTCTTCTAGATAAACTGTATCCCTGTAAGTTAACCGCCCAGTCATAGCTCTCATCCAGCCATGTCTCAGTTATCCCCACTATGTTATATTTTTCTTCAGCAATAAATAATGCTAATTCATTTATTTTGTTGGTCAGACTCCTGGCATTGGTCAGCATGCAATTTTAGGTTTTTTGGTTTTCATTTTTTTAACCCTGTTCTTATTAACTATCACTACCCCACCTCCCTCCTCTTCATCCCCTGATTTGTTACTAATTTCTAGCTCTCTATCTTCACTATCTTTCACACTATATGTGTAGTTGCCCTCCTCCTCAGCCCATAGTTTAGACAGAAAATGCACTCACTAGTTTGCACACTCACACTTTCAATAAAGTTTTAAACCTTTATTCCCCTGCTGTTCTGCAGTGCTGCAGCAAACCACTCCTTCAGGTTACAAAAATTTATATAGACAATGTTATTGCAACTTTCAGAAGCAGTGTATCACCTACTCTTGGTTAACAGCAAACCCCACCCTCAGTTGAACTTGATGGACATATGTCTTTTTCAACCATACTATCTGTGTAACTATGTATCTCACTTTATACTTATACAGTGGAATACATTGCAGCCTTAAAACCAATTAACATTGCAATGCAAATTTAATATTGGCATCAGATTCCTGGTAGAAAGATTGCCAGGGCTAGTCTGACATTGTCCAATCAGTGCTGACAGGTTCAGTGTGCTCAGGGACACACCCCTTTCACAACTATAATGCTAATACCCATCACTAGAGATGGGCGAATTGGTTCTAACGAAGTGGAATTCGTTTAGAATTTCAGGAAAACTTCGGTTCTGCACGAAGCCGAAGTTTAGGGTGATTCGCGGGAACGAAGCGTGTTTTTTATTGGTAAAATGGCCGCAAGCACATGGTGTTACATGGGGCAGAGAACTCTGGGAGGAAGAAAGGAAGACCCTCAATGACATGTGCAGACTTGAAGCCAATCAGCGACCGGGCTTCTGTGACGCCACAACCCTATAAATACGGACGCCATCTTAAATCCTCACACTTCTCACTGTGTGTCCTGTCATAAGCATCTTGCTGCTGCTGTTGCAGCACTATATTGAACTTATTGTAAAACAAACTCAATTTATCAGCGACTGGTGGGAAATACCATTACAAGTGTATGTCATTTGCACACTTGTTTTTTAACCAGCGTTATTATTTTGTTTTAGTTTTTTGGGTATTCTTGCTAAAATCCAGGGTGGGTGTACTTCTGTCCCATATATGCCTCAATTACATCTGGTTGTTCTGTAGGGTATTTAATACCCAAGGCTAATTTAACCCCTTGATTGTGGGTTAATTTGCACTAAAATATAGGGTGTCTTTTTTTTATTTTGTCCCATATATGCCTAATTTGCATCCGATTTTTCTGTAGGGTATTTCATACCAAAGGCTTAATTTAACTTCTTGATTGTGGGGTAATTTTGACTAAAATACAGGGTGTCTCTATTTTTTGGTCCCATATACGCCTAATTTACATCTGGTTTTTCTGTGTGATATTTCATACACAAGGCTTAATTTAACTTCTTGATTGTGCGGTAATTTGTACTAAAGTACAGGGTGTCAGTATTTTTTGGTCTCATATATGCCTAATTTACATCTGGTTATTCTGTACGCTATTTCATACACAAGGCTTTATTTAACTTCTTGATTGTGGGGTAATTTGGACTAAAATACAGGATGTCTGTATTTTTTGGTCCCATATACGCCTAATTTACATCTGGTTTTACTGTACGATGTTTCATACACAAGGCTTAATTTAACTTATTGATTGTGCGGTAATTTCGACTAAAATACAGGGTGTCTGTATTTTTTGGTCCAATATATGCCTAATTTACATCTAGTTTTTCTGTAGGGTATTATATACATTAGGTTTAATTTAACCTTTTGAGTGTGGGGTAATTTCGACTAAAATACGGGTGTCTGTATATATTGGTCCCATATATGCATAAATTACATCTGGCTTTTCTGTACAATACTTCACACACATGGATTAATTTTACTTCTTGATTGTGTGGTAATTTGGAATAAAATACAGGGTGTCCTTTTTTTGCCCCATATACGCCTAAATTACGTCTGGTTTTTCTGTAGGGTATTTTATGCCCAAGGGTTAATTTAGCCTATTGTTTGTGGGGTAATTTTGGAGTAAAATATAGGGTGTGAGTATTTTTACCCCATATATGCCTGAATTTCATCTCATTCTGTAGGGTATTTTATACCAAGGGTTATTTTCTCCTCTTTCTGGGGGACTTTGAGTCAAATACAGAGTGTGTGTATTTTTGCCACATACACGCCTGAAATCCATCAACTTCAGACTTGTGGGAGTATTTTACTCTGTGGCCAAGAGTTAATTTATTCACTTTTTGTGGAGAATTCTGTGTCGAATCCAGTGTTTGTGTATTTCAGCCCTACATACATTTCAAATCCAGCCACTCCAGTCTCTTGACATATTGCTATTTGTGGCAAACAGTAAATTTTTTTCACTTATTGTGGTGATTCTGTTAAATGCTGATACATGTAGAGCCCCCCCAAAAAGAATGAAGAGGATGTCATCAGTAATTTTACATTGTTGTCAATAATCATTTTGCCATTCCTTTGATTCTTCAGTGTCCGCTTTCAATTGGTCAATAATACATCATTTCTAAAGCCAAAAAGAAACAGTAGTTGATCCCAAAAATAATTAATGGAATATTTGCATGTGTTCTGTGTTTTGTATCCACTCCTGCTTTTGGCTACCTACTAATCTGACAATCCTGATACAAACAAAAGACCATGTCATACTAGCCTTATAGCATCTCCAAAAACACAATTGGTTGTGTTTGTCCTTTTCATTCTTTGTGACAGATTAAAAGAACAGGAAAACCAAACATAGTGGCAACGTCATAGAGTGGTAGAGGGTGAAAACAGCATTAGAAAACCACAGGTTTGTCAACTGAGAGAGTGATCAGTTGACAGCAGCATGAGTAGATGAATAGGCCCCAGAGTGGCAAATTACAGATTGTGGAGGTGGCAGCAGCATGATAAGGCCAAGCAGTCGTTCACCGAGACGAGTGCCAAGAGACAGCGGTATGCGTCTAGCCACCCCTGAGTGCAGAAGCTGACCGTGCTCATGTCCAAGTTGGTGGTACTGCTGTCCCTTCCTTTTCAAGTGGTGGACTATGCACTGTTCAAAGAACTTGACAGGAAACTTTGCATTCACTTTAGCCATTTCTAAACCGCCAAGCACACCGTCCTTGAGCTAAACAAAACAGAAAAAACTATAAAAAAAACAGAAATTTGTGAACAGGGAGAAATTGATTAACAGGGAGAAATATATGAACTGGGAGAAATTGATGAACAAGGCTAAATATATGAACAGGGAGTAATTGATGAACAGGAATAAATACATAAACAGGGAGAAATTTATGTACAGGGGGAAATTGATGAACGGGGAAATTGATGAACAGAGAAAGGCCATTAACGATTTTTTGATGATCCAAGTGGACAGGAATACTCTCCTGTGTAATTTTGATGTCAGCCAGTGTTAGCTCATGTGTGACACCTGCCGTTTGCTGAGACCCTTTGAGGAGGACACGTTATTTGTCAGTTGCCAGGACAACAGGATGAATAACGTCATTCCACTGCTTCATGTCCTGGAACAGATGCTGCAAAATCTGTCTGGTCAGGGGACTGGAGACATGGTGACTACATTTCACAGCCACATGAGTCCGGTGGGGGCTAAACTAGAGGAGGAGGAGGAAGACATTGGAACAAAAGCAGTGTCTGGCGAAATGAGTGTTTTTTTTATTCAGGAGACAGGAGAGGAGCAGGAGCAACTGGAGGATTAGGAAGACGAGGAAGATGACCCAGACACACCGTGGCAGTATACAGTGGAGATGAAGGCAGGGAGTCCCTCAGAGTCACTTGCGCAGATGGCCCCTGCATGCTGATTTGCCTGACTAGTGACAGCTGAATAGTCATCATCCGGCAGAAGGATGACTTCTGGCTCTCCACCCTCTTGGACTCTCGTTACCGGTCCCAAATGGGTGCATTTTTTCACCTGCTAAGACAGAGGTCAAACTCAAGAACTATAGAGTCATCCTATGTAGTCAGTTGGCCTATCTGCGCCATGGTCCATCCTCTAGCAGGTCTGACCGGGTGGTTCATCAGTGCTCATGTACCACTGCCACGGCTGCAGTCGGTGGATGCCATCAGCAGCAACCTGATTCTGGAGTTGTTGATGAGCAGCTTTTCTCACCCCTTAGTGATTTAGGTACCCACCATCAGCAGCATCTTGAGCAGACCGTGAACCCTGGATTCTTTTGGCTACCTGCCTCAGCTACTATTCTGATGCTGCCACCCGCCTGATTCCACACATCTGCTGCCAGCTGATCCTTCTACCACCCCATCTTTAGCAAGGACCGGTATTGCCACCCACTAGTGATGAGCGATTACGTTGATTATCGTCATCGGGTCGATAGTCGATATAGTTAATTATCAAGACGATTTCCGATAGTCAATAATAGATTATCGCCGATGACCATTAAAGTCTATGGGAGAGGAAGAACACCTTCATTCTTACACCCAAACAGGGCTGGAGAAGCTGGAATTAACATCCACAACAGTAAACTGGATATGTGCTATATCTTAGGCAACACAATTAGGCAACAAGAGTCACAGAAAAAAAGTCACTGACTATTCACTATCCCTGTCCTGTATCACAGCATGACCGTTAAACCTTGATATTGGATGAAGCCAGCTCTATCCACCATGCTCAGTGCTCGGACAACTGCATAAGCTCGCAGATGTATTATAAGAAGGCAGTATTATTTGAACCATCATTTTAGTTGAAATGGACATTGACTATATCTGTCCTGGATCGCAGCATGACCCTTAAACCTGCATGACCCACAGATTTAAAAAGTGCCGGAAAAAGGAGTCTTTCAACCACCATTTTAGTTGAACTGGACATTGACTATACCTGTTCTGTACCACAGTATGACCATTAAACCTGTCTGACCCCCAGATTTAAAAAGTGCCGTAAAAAGGGGTCTTTCAACCACCATTTTAGTTGAACTGGACATAGACTATCCCTGTCCTGGGTAACCTACATCTGTTCAAGTCTCCCTTGTACAATTCAGAGGAATACTTGTATCAGCTATTTTGTACATGCAAGTTTTTAAAGTAGTTTAATTCTAGAAAACACATTTTTAAAATAGGATGGAATCCCACCACGTCTTTGTTTCTCTTTTTTATAAGTGTATTAAATGGGTTGTCTCACTACAGGGATTGCTAGCTATGTTAAAGATCTTGCAAAAACAAGTCATTTTGCAATATGTGTCCATTACCAGTGTCCTACCTATTCCCGTTTCTGACAGCACCATCACCCTTGAGCCACTCTTGACATTTGTGAAGAACAAATGTCTGTTAGAAACCACATTTTTTAGAATAGGACCTGTAGTATAGCTGCATTTCACAGCAACATGACCCCAAAATTCAAAACATGACCCTTGAGCCACTTTTGACAATTGTGAAGAACAAATGTCTATTAGAAACAACATTTTTTAGAATAGGACCTGTAGTATTGCTGCATTTCAAAGCAGCATGACCCCAAAAAATTATAAAAATGACTTCTCAGCCACTGTTAAAAATTGTGAGGAAGAAATGCCACTTAGAAGCCACATTACTGTTCCAAAAGACCATGATTATACTGTAGCTGTATCTCACAGCAACATGACCCCAAAACCATTGACAATGCGAAAAATTCTAAAGATGAAGTGAGTAAATGGAATACGGTTTTGTCATGAAACCTTGGTGTCTTTTACAGTCTCCTCACAGCAAAACCGGCAAAATGAACTTTTGGGAACTGAGAATAAAAATTGCAGTAAGAAATGATAATTAAAAAAAAAAGTTTTCAAGAGGACCATTTCTGTTTGAAGAGGAATGGGAAGTAGACCGGCAACTAATCGGTGACCTCGGCAATTGGGGCCACAACATCAGAGATCCATGCCTGATTCATTTTAATGAAATCAGATATGACGCTGGCTGCTGGGCAGGACAACACCTCTATGGCGTGGCGAGCGAGCTCGGGCCATTCATCCATTTTGGATACCCAGAAGTCAATTGGGTCCGGAACACATCCAAAAACAATCGGTGTTGAGACACAGATAGTCGTGCACCATGATCTTAAGCTGGTCTCTTTTGTTTTGTATGGTGTGCCCTGCATTACATGAGTTGGTGAGGTGGTAAATAAAGATTGCCAGATGTCACCCATTAGGCTTCTGCCACCTTGCCTGCTGCTGCTGTTGCCGCTACGCCTACTTGGCACTCTACTGCTGTCACGTCGCTGACGTTGTTCCACCGTGACATTTGAAGAACGTGAAGCAGACGAAACAGATGTCTCCAGTTGATCAATTCCAGCAAGGTCCCATTCCTGCATTTTACTCTCTATTTGGGTGGGTGGAAGGAAAGTGCTGAGTTTTGTTTTGTACCGGGGATCCAGGAGGGTGGCCACCCAGTAACTGTTGTTCATTTTGATGTCCTTAATGCGAGGATCATATTGGAGGAAATGGAGCATCCAAGCACTCATGTGAGAGATGGAGCCTTGATTTCCCAAGCCTCTGGGTCGAGGGGCACTAGCAAACTGATCTTCCTCATCTTCCCCCTCCACCTCAAATTCACGCCAACCTCTTTCCAAGGCAGGGACGTCGGTAACGTCAGCGTCCAGGAATACCTCCTCCTCCGCTTCCTCCGGCACAGCTTCAACACAGCCCTGACTTGCCTCAGATGATGCACCCTGAGAGCTGAGGCGCCGCCTTGCACTAGTAAGAAGTAGTAGATCCAGCACCATCCAGTAAAATAAAATCAGCATACGTTTATTGAAAAATAGAAAAATAAACTAAAAGCATTCTGACACAGGCAGTGTACAGCAAAGTAGCAAAAAATGCCCTGATGAAAAACACGGTTTAAAAAAAGCGCTAACGCGTTTTCGGGCATATTATTGAAGCCCTTACTCATAGCGAAATAAAGAAGCTTCTCTATGCCTTGTTATATATGCTGGTAAAAGGGAAACAAGAATGTCCAATAGAATTGTAAAATATAAATAAGCAATTACTACCTACCAAAGAAGAACAAGTTTGTGTCTCGTGTTGCCGGCCGGCGTTCCGGAACCGGAAATGACGAATATGCGGACAGCGCCTTCAACAGTAAAAGACTACTAAAGGGGAAGGGAAAATCCCGCGCAGGCCGCAATAAACATGTAACTACGATATTTGACCAGGGAAAATTTAAATGTAGATGCTTTACAAAATTTAAACAATGAACTGCGGCATATAGAAGCTTCTTTACAAAGTAAAAACAATGAATGTTGAAACATGTCAATAGATGAAACATAGAAAATATGATTTAAATATAATTTGAATACCTGTATGATGGAAGAAATTACGCTACCTATTGCCATACTGGTTAATAATAATATAGAGATTCACGCTTGATATTCATACCCATGTGGGTGAACAGTGTTTAGAACAGTGATCCAGTACGCCTCTCTATCTCTTAGGAGGGGCACGTAACTCCCCCCCTTTTGGGGGATTGACTATCTTATCTATGGCTTTGATGCCGAGGGAAGAAAAAGTCACAATTATTTTGTGTTATAAATGTTTTGTGAGCCCCGACTTGTTTCTATAAGCGTGGAGGTTATGTCATTAATTTTTCCAGGAATCTCGCTTGAGTTTCCTGATAGTACTGCCAATATAGTGAATATTGCATAAGGAACACGTGGCCATGTACACCACATAGCTAGAGTTACAGTTAAAAACTGTTGATCTCATATGTTTTTAATCTTGATGTATCTGTAAAGTCTTTACCTTGGACTACAAAGTTGCAAGTACGGCAATTACGTAAGCCACACTTGTAAAAACAGTTGCATGACAACCAATTAAGATTATGTGGTTTGGATTTGAAACAATTGGAAGTTAAGATGTTGCCTAAAGTTTTAGCTCGACGTGATACTATTCTGTATCCCTGTGTCAAAATTGTATCTAAGATGTCATCCTCTCTAAGAATTGAGAGATGTTTGGATACAATATTTTTTATAGTTTGATATTGTTTAGTATAATTTAGTACCAACGTCGGTGTTGTGGGGGAAGAGCTAGAGGGTTTGGATTTGGCCTTTAATAGGTCCGTTTTTCTTCTACATTTTGCTTTGTTGTGTGCATTAGATAATAAATTGTGTGGATAGCCTCTATTGCTAAGTCTTTGACCGATGTTATCGGCTTCTAATTCGAAATCCCCGTCTGATGTGCAATTACGTCTGCATATTCGTTATTTCCGGTTCCGGAACGCCGGCCGGCAACACGAGACACAAACTGTTCTTCATTGGTGAGTAGTAATTGCTTATTTATATTTTACAATTCTATTGGACATTCTTGTCCTTTGACCAGCATATATAACAAGGCATAAGAGAAGCTTCTTTATACCGCTATGAGTAAGGGCTCAATACATATGCCCGAAACGTTTTAGCGCTATTTTACACCCGTGTTGTCATCAGGGCATTTTTTGCTACTTTGCTGGGACACTGCCTGTGTCCCGAATGCTTTTAGTTTATTTTTCTATTTTTCAATAAACGTATGCTGATTTTAAATTTTACTGGGTGGTGCTGGGGTCTACTACTTCTTCCTAAGCATTTTGCCGTTACTTGGATGGACATCCGTGCACCTACAACTCTAGCAGGAGCTGGCCACATCACACTTCGTATCGTGAGTACGCCGCCTTGCACTAGTCCTGGACCCCGAACCACTGCCTAATGAAGACCGATAAAATTGAGAAACTGTCGGGCCTTGTGGATTCGACGGAGGGGAAAGGCTCCGTGTCCGCAACTTTTCCCGTCTCCTACCCGTCGGGGGGGACCTATGTTTCAGAGTGTCCAACGATCGTTCCAGAACTAAGTCACCACAATGCTCATGCTGCAAGGGCATTGCCCACATGCCTTTTTTGGGGGGCTTCTTCAAAAGGGAAGGATGGGGCAAGCTCTTTCACCGTTCATCTCGGTGGCTCAACACCCTGGGGCCCCGCACCGTGCTTGTGGGGCCAGTTTCATTTTTCGTATTTGCGTAATGGCATTGCCTGCGCCACAAGCTGAGCATGGGGAGGGGGGGAATTTTCACGTATTGCCACTCAACAATGAGGGGTTTGACGGGGAGGCACAGCTGACCTGCAACGCGCAGGCGGGACGAAGCGGGGTGCAAACGGTGGAAGTGCAAACTCAGACCTCGACCTTCCTCAGAGGCATCCAGCCCCGGGGGTTAGCGTTTTAGAAATTTTGGACGAAAGGTTCATGACTGTGCCAGGCAAGGGATGTGCCCACCCACCGATCTTAAAGGGGGGCCAGCAGATTTGACCGTTATCGCAACCACCTTGCCACGCCCCGGGGCTCGTTGCGGAAGCCGTCCAATTCCCGACCTGTGTTGGACGGTTCCAAAACAATTTAAATTTTTAACATGGCCGGTTTCTTGGGGCCTTGATGCCACCCCAAAGGACCTTGGGGGAAAGAACCCTGCACCCTCCCTGCGGTTTTTTTAAGAGCGTACGCTGAGCCCGAGAGCCACTGTCACCACCAGAGACATCCACCCAGTCACCCCGGGGCTGTCACAGAGATATAGGCCCTTTGGGTGTCTTACTATCCAAATGCGGGTGAGGACTTTTTCCCGACAAGCGCTTTAAATTTTTGATGACCGTGGGTGGGCCGACAGGGACGGGTTTTTTTGGCAAAGAAAGCCTGTCAGCATTTGGGGATTGGGGGGAGGAAAAGGCCATACGTGGCGGGGAACCCATCTTTCCACCAACGGAAAGGGAAATTTCCAAAGCCAAAATAAGGGGTAGGCCCCCAAAAAATTGGCGCTAGCAAATTGGTGCCAATATTCAAAAAGGGTCAAAAGTGACCAGGAAACCAAGGGGCCCGGGAAGTTTTACCCTGTTGTGGGAAAATTTTGAAATTTCTCAAAAAGCATCCTCAGTATCTCACTAAAATAAATTTAAAAACGCCGTTTTACATGGGTTTATGGGAAAGGTCGGGTCCTGTCAGACTAATCTCATCAGCTTCTATGAGGAAGTCAGTGCTAGACTGGATCGGGGTGTGGCACTGTATGTCATATATCTAGTTTTTTCTAAAGCATTTGATCGGTGCCACATAAAAGGTTGGTAAGTAAATGAGAATGCTTGGACTGGGGAAAACATGTCAAGTGGGTAAGCAACGGGCTCACTGATAGAAAAAAAAGGGGTAGTAATTAAACGGTACATACTCTGACTGGATTGCTGTTACAAATTGGGGTTTACCAAAAGGGGTCAGTATTGGGCCCTATCCTCTTCAACCATTTTCATTAAACAATCTTACACAGGGATTGCATAGTAGAATATCGATCTTTGCGACGATACAAAGCTCTGTAAAGTAATAAACCCACAATAGAGGATAATATGTTATTACAAAGGGATCTGGTTTAAGTTGGAGGCCTGGGCAGGGAAATGGCAGATGAGGTTTAACACAGATAAATGCAAGGTTATCACATGGGGAGGAAAAATCCATTACATGACTACATGTTAAATGGAAAAAGGCTGGGTAAAAGTGACATGGAAGAGGACTTGGGAATCCGGTGGACAGTAAACTTAATTGTAGCAGCCAGTGTCAGACAGCAGCTGCCAAGGCAAAAGGGTCATGGGGGGCATTTGAAGGGGGGATAGAGGCACAAGATGAGAACCAAATTTTTCTCCCATTATACAAGTCACTGTTAGACCACACATGGAATATTGTGTACAGTTTTTTTTGGGCACCAGTGCACAGGAAAGACATTGTAGAGCTTGAACAGGTACAAAGGCGGGCAACAAAAATAATAAAAGGACTGGGGGGACTACAGTACCCAGAAAGATTAGCAAGATTAGGGTTATTTAGTTTAGAGAAAAGACGGCTTCGGAGGGACATAATAAATATGTTTAAATACATCAAAGGTCATTTATTTATACCCAGGACTGTATCAAGAATAAGGGGGCATCCTCTACACCTAGAGAAAAGAAAATTTCTACATAAACATAGAAAGGGATTCTTTACTGTAAGAGCAGTGAGACTGTGGAACTCTCTGCCAGAGGAACTTGTCATGGTAAATGCATTAACAAATTCCAAAAGGGTTTGGATGCATTCTGGGGAACATAATAATATAACAAGTTATAGTGCTAGGATTCTGGAGAGGGGGCATTGATCCAGGATTTTTCCCGATTGCCAGATTTGGAGTCGGGAAGGAATTTTTCCCTAAAATGAGGACAATTGGCTTCTACCCATTGGGGTTTTTTGCCTTCCTCTGGATCAACACCTTTTGGCCCCAACAGGCTAACTGGATGGACGTCTCGTCTTTTTTCGGCCTTTCAAACTATGAAACTATGAAACTATGAAACTATGAAAGCCTGGCAATGCCGACATTAGCTTTTGGGTTTGGGGTGGTTTTGGGTTAAAGTTTTTTCTTCTGCTCCCCAAACCTGGGAAAAAGAAGG